>CAUYON010057316.1:0-29342 GCA_963573935.1 Arctocebus calabarensis
CTGAAGGTGGCGGGTTCAAACCTAGCCTTGGCTAAACTGTAAAACAAAAAAATGGCCTGGCGTTGTGGCAGGCGCCTGTAGTCCCAGCTACTCGGGAGGCTGAGGCAAGAGAATCTCCTAAGCCCAGGAGTTGGAGGTTGCTATGAGCTGTGTGATGCCACGGCGCTCTACCGAGGGCAAAAAAGTGAGACTGTATCTATAAAAAAAAAAAAAAAAAAAGGAGCATGGCCCAACTATACCTGTTAAAAAGAAACACCACCATTTTTTTGTGCAAAGTAGGGGAAAAAAGCAAAGTTCACAAAGTACAGCGTATGTTTCTCTTGGTGTGTTTCTGAAAATAACACAGGTTCTATTACTGCTAAGAGTTTGTACTTCCATACCTATGCTCATAGAACCCTCCTAACAACTCCATGAAGTGGTTTGAATACAGCCCCATTTGACAGAGAAGGAAACATTCTGGCATCCAGGCATAGGGCAAGGGCGCTTTTGCCAGCATGTGGGCTAGTGCCCCCAACAGACCCACTGAGAGCTGCGGAGGGAGGGAACCTCTGCCACGACGCACCTTTCATCACGTCCACTTCTATACTTCATACTGGTTTTTCATTGTAATGTTTTCAATTTAAAAAGTTTTAGTTAATGAAGTAACAGTGGTCTATAATCCCAGCACTTTGAGAGGCCATGGTAGAGGATCACTTGAGGCCAGGAATTAGAGACCAGCCTGGGTAACATAGCAAGATTCCATCTCTACAAAACAGAAAAAAATTAGCCAGGTGTGTTTATGTACAAACCTGTAGTCCCCACTACTTGGGAGGCTGAGGCAAGGGAATCACTTGAGCCCAGGAGTTTGAGGTTATGGTGAGCTATGATGATACCACTGTACTCTATCTGGGGCAACACAGCCAGACCCTGACTCAAAAAAAATAAACAGTGATAGTGACGCAGACAAGTCCCAAACTGATAAAGATTGATAAAGAGCCATCTTCTCCCTAACTCGAATAAGACAACCCAGCCCCAGACCCTGTTCCAGCTCCTTGGGGTCCGAGCCAGCCCCAGGCTCTGTAGCCGACACCCTGTCCCCAGTTTTCCAGCTGCGGCCGGCCTGCCAGCAGGTCTACAACCTTTTCCACCCCGCTGACCCATCTGCCTCCCGCCTGGAGCCATTGCTGGAGCGGCGCTTCCACGCACTGCCGCCCTTCAGCATCCCCCGCTACCAGCGCTACCCGCTGGGGGATGGCTGCTCCACGCTGCTAGGTAAGGAACCTGTTCTCCTAGGTAGGGGCAGAGGGACCCCCCCAGGGTGACCCCTGCTGTGGAGCCCACAAGGCTCTTCCCAGAGCAGCTGAGGGCTCCTGTGCTGAGCATCTCTCAGAAGTGGACACCTGGTGGGGATGCATCAGTCCTCACTGGTCCCATCCAGGCATAAATGACCCTTACTGCTTTTCAGAGAGAAGGGCCTCACCCCGGGGTGCCAGAGGGGGAGCAGAACAGGAACCAGATGCTCCTCTCTACTGCCCGACCCTCTATCCCAGAGGAGACAGAGCTAAGGACCTGGGGGTGGTGGTGACCTTGCTGAGTTAGGGACGCTGTCAGTGGAGCCCCTTCGTGGCAGGCGGGCAGCCCAGAGATGGGGGTGCAGATGAGGGAGGGGCAGACACAGGGTTGGCGTGGCCCCTTCCTCACCCCAGCGTGTGTCCCAGCATCTTGTCGTGTCCTAGTCCCTGAGGAGCCCCTAGTCTCTGTCGGAGCTTGTTTAGATGGCCCACGCGAGTGTCTGTTCTTGTCCTCTCTGTTCTCTCCCCGTCTGCCTCCAGTCGAGACCGTGCAGAGAAACCCCGAGCTGGTGCTGGAGGGCGGCCCCCTGGGCCCTCTCCCGCATGGGGACAGCTTCCTGGAAACCAGTATCCCTGTTCCCGCGCCCACCTGGCAAGACGGGCCCCGCCCGAGCCCGGGCTGTGCTGAGTGTGTGTAACCCCCTACCCCGCTCATGGTGATATCTGCTTGGCTGGCTGACCCCCTCCCTGGTCCTCAGGTTCCCCATCCCCACCCCACCCCCAGTCACTCAGAGTTCATGAAACTTTGATGGCAGGAAGGCCCTGGAGTGTGGCCTTGGTGCCTTCTCCCTGTATACTGGGTCAGAGGCAGAGGGGCCAGGTCATAGGTGGGTACAGCAGTTCAGAGACAGGCAGAACTCTCAGGGCCACACAGCATACCAGTGATGGACCAAGGGCTCTGTCCCTCCTCCCTGAGGCTGGTGGGAGCCCACAGGACCCCACCCCTCACCTAACAGAAGCCTCTAGGCCCAGCAACAGGCTGGATTCCCTGGGCCCACTCTCCACCCTAAGGATTTCCAGACACTTCCCATCCTATGCAGAAGTTGGTTCTGGCCCTATTCTCCCTACTCTGTCCTTCCTCACCCAGGCCCAGGTGAGCTGGGTGTGAGCCCTCAGCACCTCCCTTTATCCTGGGGTGGCTAGCTATGGCCTGTGTGTGAGGGATGCCCTGGGGCTTACCACCTCATCAGTCTCTGCACATGTAGGGCATCCCCAGGAAGCCACCCAAGGGCCCTGTTGTCAGTGCCCCTCAACCCAAGGGTTCAGCTGCCACTGGCTAGACCAGGCAAGCCCTAAAGGCCCCAGTGCTGGTGGTGCTGCCGGAAACTAGCTGAGGAGTGTGTGGGCCAAGGGATGTCCAGGGGTGGGGGATGAGCCCAGCTGCCTGGCCTGCCCTCTGTCTGTGTCCATCCATCTGTCTTCCTCCTCCCCTGCCTCAGCACTGGGCCTCAGCCCTCTGTTGCCCTGAGCAGCAGGCCTTGGCCTGGCCACCTGCCTAGATGCATGCTGGGCCCTGGCACGCCAGCTCCCCCACTGCTCTGGGGCTGTTCTTACCTGGCTCTCCCTTCCCTGTCTACCTGCAGCGGACACGCTCCAGACCCACAACACGGTCTTCCAAGAGCATGTAGCTCCCTCCTCGCCTGGAACAGCTCCCACCAGCCGTGGCTTCCGCAGAGCCAGTGAGATCAGCATCGCCAGCCAGGTGTCAGGCATGGCGGAGAGCTACACGGCATCCAGCATCGCCCAAAGTGAGCCAATCCCACCTCACCCCTCATTGCTCAGCCAGGTCTTCCTGCCCCACTTCTGGATGGGCACAGGTCTGGAGGCCTTTTTAGTTGTGGGGGCAGGGTTCTAACTAGCATCTTGTGGGTAGAGCAGGGATATGTCTGGACCACTGTATGCGGTCTCAGGCCAACCCCGCAGGAGGGTGCACGTGGCTAGTAGCACCTAGGTGGAAGAGCATGGCCTGGCCTCCCTTCATGCCTGCCTCCTGCCTACCTCAATGGGGAGCCTGGGTTACCCCACTCAGTTCCCTGGGTGCTGGCCACACAGGGGCTGAGGCTGGTGCAGGTGCTTCTGGTGCTTACATCTCCCTTGTGAGGAGCGGTGGCCTTCTGGCTCCTGTTAGACGTGGCACCCCAGTGGCCCATGGTGTTGATGAGCTATCCCTTTGTTCTTGCTCCTCAGAGGTCCCTGTGTCACTCAGCCACACCCCCAGTGTCAGACGCCTGTCCCTGCTCGCCCTGCCCCATCCTTGCCCTGCTACCCCCAGCCCCCACCCTCCTGCCAGGAAGGCAAGGCCTGGCCTGGAGAGGGCCCCCTGCCCCCCTGGCCTGGACATCGGAAAAGGTACTGGCCCTGCACCCACTCACACCATCTCCCTCACTTGGGGTCACTCACTATTGCCAAGTACCTCTCACTTTTTCACCACCAGGCCCTGCCACCTAAACCCCTGTGGACACGTAACAAGGAGCTGGGAGGACTTGGGCATGCAGGGAGAAGGCAAGAGTAGGCAGCATTGGCTGAGTGGGGGAGGTGAGGGACCTCATGCAGCTAGAATGAGGCCAGATGAGGACCAAGGCAACTCTGCAGGCCCCCATCATGTAGGTTGTGGGTGCTCAAGGAAGCCTGTACCCATAAAACAGGCCGTGTGCTGGGCCTCCCCAGCATGTAGCCCACCGGGGAGGCACCCCTCACCCAGCCCTGCCTGGCCAAGCTGGGATGCATACCCAGGATCATCCCACTGATGGGTCTGGGCTTCCCCACCCGTCTGCTGCATTCCCGAGAGTGTAGGAGGCCCAGTGCTGAGGAGGGCGGCAGGCCTTGCCTAGAGGTCAGGCACCATGACCTCATTTCTGTAGCACTTTTCAGAGCCTTATGGCCCTGGGGACAGACAGGTGGGATGGGGCAGCCCAGAGAAGACAGTGCCAGTGCCCAGACTGCAGAGTCATCAGAGCCAGCAGCTGGATGTGGACAACTAGTCCTATTTCCAGCCCAGGCCCCCCTCAGGGGTCCCGGCTCTGGTGAAACTACCTCAGCAGTGCTGCATGCTGGCTATGTAGGTGCTGGGTCTTCTGCTCATGCCCCTCCTTCCCCTGGGCACTCAATTTGTCTGCAGCTGGGGGGAGGGGCTGGGCTGGGTTGAGCCAGGCCCCAGGAGCTGGGTGAGCGTTTGGGGTCCCTGCCCAGGGCAGCCTGGCTCCAGCCCAGTCACAGTCCTCTTCTTGCAGTTGCTGCAAAGTGGTGGGGCCAGAAGCGGATTGACTATGCCCTGTACTGTCCTGACGCGCTCACGGCTTTCCCCACGGTGGCCCTGCCCCACCTCTTCCATGCCAGCTACTGGGAGTCAACGGACGTGGTCTCCTTTCTGCTGAGACAGGTATCTGGGCCCACTGGCAGGCCCGGAGTCATACCACCCATGACGTCCCATTTCACAGACAAGGGACACAGTAGGGACCCCTCCGTCTGTCCCCATCAGACCACAGAGCAAGGGATAAATCACTTTACATTGGTGTATGCAAAGCCTTCTAGGGGTGCTGTAATGAGAGAATGTATTTGCACATTCCTGGGACAGATGGGAATTTGGGGGGCCACCAGGTGACTATAGTGGGTTGAGTAGCATCCCCCCCAATGCCCTCACAGGCTCCTCTGCCAGCCCCAAGGGCGGCTCCCTGGGTAGGAAACCCTAGGTTAGTGTCTACCCCACAGCCTGCCCTGTCCCTACAGGTCATGAGGCACGACAACTCCAGCATCTTGGAGCTGGATGGCAGGGAAGTATCAGTGTTCACCCCCTCAAAGCCACGAGAGAAATGGCAACGCAAGAGGACCCATGTGAAGCTGCGGGTGAGGGTCCCCCACGTGCTCATGCCCCATGGCTGCCATATTTATCCCTCAGGAGAAGCCCCCAAATGGCAGGGAATGTGCTGTCCCAGCTATTAGGAACCATGGCCAGGCTTGCTGAACTCCCAAGGCCATGCAGTTTGAGGGGCCAACCTAGACTTAGACATGGGTCACCTAGCTCTGATCCTGAGCGCACCCCTCTATCCAGGGAGCTCAAGTCAAACCCAGGAGACCCCACCCCAAACCAGCCTCACATCTCCCCTCCCCAGAATGTCACCGCCAACCACCGGATCAATGATGCTATTGCCAATGAGGACGGCCCACAAGTTCTGACAGGACGGTTTATGTATGGGCCCCTGGACATGGTCACCCTGACTGGGGAGAAGGTAAGAACATAAGGGACATGGGGGACTTCAGGTATGGAGACAGGAGGCCAGGGTGCAACCAGCTCCTGACTGGCCTGCTGGGCTCCCAGGTGGATGTGCATATCATGATGCAGCCGCCCTCAGGCGAGTGGCTCTACCTGGACACACTGGTGACCAACAGCAGCGGGCGTGTCTCCTACACCATCCCTGAGACACACCGTCTGGGTGTGGGCGTCTACCCCATCAAAATGGTGGTCAGGTAAGTGCCTTTGCCTGGGCAAGTGGGGACAGGAAGGAGGGGCCCCCTTGGTTCTGACAAGCACCTCGGGCCCCTGCCAACAGGGGAGACCACACATTTGCTGACAGCTACATCACGGTGCTGCCCAAGGGCACAGAATTTGTGGTCTTCAGCATTGATGGTTCCTTTGCCGCCAGCGTGTCCATCATGGGCAGTGACCCCAAGGTGCGGGCCGGGGCCGTGGACGTGGTGCGGTGAGTGGCTCTGAGAGGCATGATGGGGTTGTAGCAAGATGGACAGGCCCAGGGGCTCCTGCAGGCCAGGACCAGGGACCCTGGCTTGGCCCATGTGCCTTCAGGACCCTTATTTGGAGCCCAGTACCCACATTTGTAGGCTATCACCTTGAGTGAGTGATTTGACCTATCGGTGTTGCTCTTTAATCCATCCTGGAAAGTGAGGCTGGTCAGACCAGTATCTCTGGCAGAGGGCATCTGTGAGGGTAGGACTGACCACAAAGTTCCCAGAACCTGCTGTAGACACTCACGAGACCTTACTGCTGCCACCATCTTTGTCATCATCAGCATGTTACTGAGCCCACTCAGTGAAGCACTTTATAGTGGCCCTCTGTTTGAGCCCACTCAGAGAAGGACTTTATAGTGGCCCCAGTGGGCACTGGCTGGGCAGGAGACAGGGAGGCCCAGAGGGAGGACTGGGCAACCATGGGACACCCAGGCCTGCCCCTCATCCCCAGGCACTGGCAGGACCTGGGCTACCTCATCATCTATGTGACGGGCCGGCCTGACATGCAGAAGCAGCGAGTGGTGGCATGGCTGGCCCAACACAACTTCCCCCATGGTGTGGTGTCCTTTTGCGACGGCCTGGTGCATGACCCGCTACGGCACAAGGCTAACTTCCTGAAGTTGCTTATCTCTGAGGTGGGTTCTGGGGGACCAGGGCAGGGGACAGGGTTGGAGAAGAAGGGCCATGCCTGTGCCTATGCCGGTTTCACCCACAGTTGCACCTGCGTGTGCATGCGGCCTACGGTTCCACCAAGGATGTGGCAGTCTACAGCTCCATCAGCCTGTCCCCCATGCAGATCTACATTGTGGGCCGGCCCACCAAGAAGCTGCAGCAGCAGTGCCAGGTGAGTAGGAGCATCCTAGGGCTGAGCACAGGCAGGCAGCTCAAGACCCTGACAGCCCATCCCCTTCACCACTCTGTAGTTCATCACGGACGGTTATGCAGCCCACCTGGCCCAGCTGAAGTACAATCACCGAGCACGGCCAGCCCGCAACACAACCACCCGCATGGCACTGCGCAAGGGCAGCTTTGGACTGCCTGGTCAGGGGGACTTCCTGCGCTCCCGGAACCACCTGCTCCGCACCATCTCAGCCCAACCCAGCGGGCCCAGCCATCGGCATGAGCGGACACAGAGCCAGGCAGATGGAGAGCAGCGGGGCCAGCGCAGCATGAGCATGGCAGCCAGCTGCTGGGGCCGTGCCATGACTGGCCGCCTGGAGTCAGGGACAGTCACGGGCCCCAAGTAGGGCACCGTGAGTCCTGCACTGGGGTCTCCATGGTGCTAGGCCAGGGTGGCCAGCCCAGCTCAGAGGCCTGGCCTGGGCACACACAGGCACTAGGGGCAAGCACAGACATGGGCCGGGGAGCTTGTCCCAGGGTCTCTCAAGGACACAGGCCATACCACACAGTCCTCCCAGTCTGCCTCATGTTCTAAAGTCTGAGGAGCCCAGCTTGTTGTGAAAGCTGGTGAGACCATCAGCCCCAGGATGATAGAGGGACCAGGACCTCCATGGAGACTGGCCAGGCTCTCCTGGATTTCTAGCCCAGGGTGGTCTCCCAGCATCCTGGTGCCAGGTATGGGCCAGGGGCCAGCCTGTGACCTGCCTGCCACCGGCTCACCTCACCCCAGACCTCCCATTTGGTAGCAGCTCCATCGGGGTCAGCCTGCTTCTTGTTAACTCGGATGACTCAACTGTTCAACCTCACTGGTTTTGCACTGATTTTTGAGAGTGGAGACCCGTTGACATGCATGAAAACTGAATATTTGTTGACCCAGGACCTAGGACCACACCAAGGCTCCAGTGCGACAAATCCTTCTGCAAGCAGGAAAGAAAGGCCATTATCTTAATTTCTGCAGCCCTGGACCCCTGCCCACCTGCCCGCTTGCCCAGCTGGAGCCCAGTCTGGCCTCAGGCCTGGCATCATTTCCAGCCCTGGGCACAGCCCAGGCATGAGGCCGGTAAAGTCCAGCCTCTTCTTCCATGCCTTGCCATCAGCCGAGGCCCCTGCCATGGCTGCCTGCCCACGTTTCTACGCCTTTCTACTTCTCGATCTGATTTCTATGAGGTTTTTTTAAATAAGCAATCCTTGGCTGCTTCCTTTTCTTAACTCTCTCAGTACCAAGTGCAGCCCTTCCACATTGAAAACACCCAGCACTGTGACGGAGTCCAGCCTGGTTTGGGGTCCCGTGGGCCCTGCCTGCCCAGAGGGGCATGGGCTCCCTGCCTCACCTGACGCCGGTTAATCCCACTGAATTTCTACTTGGGGTGGGTGGGGCATACATAGGTTTTTTTAAATGCCAATTCCGTTTCGATGCCGAATCTAAGAAGCCACAACTTGCTTCGTCAGCTTTCAGGCAGGCAGTCCAACCTTGTTTCTCACCTGAACGAGAACTGTGCTGTCCTGCATACTGGTCCCAGCATCAGCCCTCCCTCCCCAGCCTGAGCATGGCCCCACTGCTCTCTACCTTCCCCGAGGTGAGAGAGTCTGCCTGGCCTCAGCCAGTTGTCCAACAAACAGGCTCTGCCCATGAAAAGCTGGGCCAGCCTGGATGGGGTCTCAAGGCTGGGTGAATGGAGCCAGGGAGGTGCCCGGATTAGTGTTAACTTTCTCACCGTGTGTAGATATGTACAGCCAAAGGGTCATGTAAATGTTCTCAAAAGTGGGTCTATACAGAATGAAAGCTATTTATTTTGTGCAGAGAAAAATGTCTGGAAGGATGGAAGCTTCAGGGTTTATTCGTATTTAAAATGTAGCTTTTTGTTGTTTTGAGTGTTATGTATAAAGCAACAATTATTTTATGGACCAAGTTTTCACGTAACTGTTGCAGTGGAAGTGCAATATCTGACCCCTCTGCTCAGTGAGAATTTGCTTGGCCCGACAATCACAGCCCTGGCCAGGGGTCCCTGTGGCCGGTGCTTCTCCAATCCCAGTCCTGCCTCACCCTCTCCTGCCTATGCCTCAGTGACCAGCCATCTGGAGAAGCACCTGGAAGAGGCCTGGGCCTCCTGCAATAAGGGTCAGGAGGTCCTGTGGGCAGTGGGCTTGGCCTCTCCCCAGAGGCAGCTCTCCTCGGCCCCATGCTCCCCGCCTGCCTGCCCAGCCACCAGCCATGCCAAGGACAACAGCAATAGTCCCCTGGGACCCTCCCAGCGGCCTTTAGCCATAGGTGGTGAGATGGGCAGCCCACCCTCCCCACAAAGTCTCTCTTCTGTATCCAGGTCTGCTTCCTGCCTCCCTTAAGATTCCTTTTGGCATGTTCTCTTGAGGAAGACACTAGTTTCTCAGACACTAAGAGTGGGAGGGCAAAGTCCTTTACAAATACCAAAAATGTTTACAGTGTTGGGTGCTGGGCCCTAGGGCTCAAGCCTGACCAGTTATAACCAAAGGGTGAGGCAGGCCTTATTGACTGCCACCCCCACCTGGGCCTGTTAGAATAGAAGCCTTAGTCCCAACCCCCCAAACCCCATGCCCCTGGGCTGAGCCTCAGCCCACCACCTGATCCCATCAGATCCCACCACCTGCCTTCTCTTTGATTTCTAAAGAGGGATTCAGCAGAGCCCCCATCCCTTCCTGGCTCAGTCTGAGCTGCCTGCCCACCCCATCACAGTCGTCACATCTTGGCTCCCTCCTGTCTGTCCGAGTGCCATCCGTCTCTCTGGGCCATGTATGAGCAGCGTCCTGACTCTCCCAACCCATCCTTGCTGTCTCTGCATCCCTGGGCCTGAGTGTGCTCTGTATACAGCGTCATTGTCTGTTACTCTAATTAAAGAAGCAGGAAGGCTTCCTTTTGGGTCTCTTTACTGTGTGGGCAACTATAGGGTGGGAGTAGGGAGTGGGGTGTGGGATGGGGGCTGTAGTGGGGAAAGGCTGCTCATCCTGATCCCTCATGGCAGCTGTTCAGACACACTGGAGTGGGGCTAACTTTGGGGCTGGCCTGCTTCCAGTCCCTCGTGCAGGAACTCAGTTCCATCCTCAAAGCAGCCCAGTGAGACAGTGTTGTCAGTTTCTCCTCTGCAGAAGACACAGCTATGAGCCAGAGCCAGGCCTCCCACTCAGGCCAACTGGCCTTAGCACCTGGGCTCTCAACAATTGTGATATGTGGAATATACATGGCAAGGGAAGCCACTGCTCTCCAAGCCCAAGTAAATTTAATATTTAAGAGCCAGGACTCTGGGTTTAGTGCTCAGGGTCTGGTATAGGTGAACTAACTTGATGAGGGCAGAGGCCACTGATGTCGCCTGGGTTCATTACCACTGAGGACACCCAGCTCTCCCCACAAGCTCCTGGGGCCTTGGTTTTTCCCTGGAGGCCAGGTAGCAGTCTCCCCTCCCTCAGCACAAAAAGCCACAGAAAGATATCATCTATAACCAAAGACCTTTAATATCTGGGAAGCTTCCCTCTTTCGGGTGAGGGTTCTGAGTAAGCCAGTGAGCCTGTCCTCCACCCCCTGCACTTGAGAAGCTGGGCTGGGCCAGGGGCTAAGCCACAAGAAAAGGCAAATGGTACCCAACAGGCTTCCTGTTGCCACCCTGAGGCCTGCCTCGAGGCCAGGCCACCAGCACCCTTGGTGAGTGGGACCCTCAGGGGAGCAGCCCAGCTCGCATCTGGAAGGCCAGGCCGTCCCCTCGGGTGGCTTGCTGGGGAAGAAAGCATACAGAAGGGGAGAACATCAGAAACAGAGCTGTGGGCAGACAGTGGGCAAAGGGGCAACACCAACCTTGTTGATCTCTCTGTGTCGTTCTTTGGTTACAATTTCCTCTAAGACCTCGCCATCTCCCTTAATGAGCCTGGGGGCAGAGAAGGGTGTCCATTAAGCAAGGATAGGCAGAGCCCCTCATGCCAGAGCAACAGAAACAAAAGCCACCCAGCAGAGGAATCCCAGGACTCTGGCCCCAACAACTTGAGCAGATGGACCTGGGTATTCAACCCCTCTACTTCCGAGATAGTAATGAGGAAACCGAGGTGGATCCTGCCTTTCCAGCTTCCACCATCAGTCTGGCCAACAGCAGCCCTTGGAAGAGGTTCCTTGAGGCCCTTTCTACCTCTGTAAATGCTTACTCTGGGCAAGGGGGAAGAAGATCTGAGGTGCTGCATCACAAGTGACTATTTTTACCCATACTTGGCTCTTCTAGAACAGCAACATTCACTGGCCCACCTCCCAAGTACATATCTTGGGTCAACACTCCCAGACCCAGTGGTGTGGGGCTGGGCAATGCCGAGGATTACCCACCTGGTTCGTCCTGTCTCGGGATCCACCACCTTACGGATGACACTCTGACGGGCATCCCACTCCTCCTTGGTCATGGGCTTCATGGCCTGAATGCGGGACTTCTGCTCATCCGTCAGCACTGGAAGAGAACATGGGAGGTGGTGGCCAGGCTTTGGGGAGGAGACTCTCCCCCTTGAGCACACAGGGCATTCATAGTACCTGGCCCATCCTCTTCATCCCCAGTTGATCTGTGCCACTGGTCCAGAGAGGGGCCTGGCAGAGCTTCGGCCTGCTGCGCTTCTGCTTTCTCCTTGCCTTTCTTCTTTAGCTTCTTCCTTTTCTTTTTCTTCTTTCTCTTCTTGTCTTTGTGCTTCCCCCGCTTCTTCCGGCCATCGCTGGAGGAAGGGGAGGAGGAGGAGGAAGACGAGCTAGAAGAACTGGAAGAAGAGGAGGAGGAGCTGGATCGTGGTCTCCTCCGGGCCTTGTGCTTGCTTCTCTCTGTGATACAGGGAGAAGGTGAGGCTGGAAGGCCAGGAGCAGAAAAACCAAACCTTAGTCCCCTCGCTCCTGCCTAGGGCAGACTCAGGCTGTCTACCGGGTGACACCCTCCTGGCCAAGCTTTCACAGCTCAAACGGCTCTTACTCTTGGAGGTGCACCCTTTGGGCTCCCCAGGTCACTCACTGTCTGCCCAGAAACAGGGCAGCCAGTTCCCATATCTGCCCACCAGCACAAAGGCATGATTAAGTGTTCCTCTTGCTCGTTCTTCAACCCAGATTCCTGACTTCTCACTCCGATTTCCCCACGGTCAGTGCCAGGAAGCTGGCCCAGCCACCTCTACTGCCTCCCGTGAAGTCGCCGCACCACCTTCCCCAACCCCTGTGGTCCTCACCGTCCGCCCCGGGGGTAGTAATGGCCTTGCGACCTTGGGATCCAGAGGCTGAACAGCTCCTCGAGGCGTCCCTACTACTCTTCTTCCTTCTTTTTTCCGACTCTCGCCCCCGGGACCGGCTGCGACTCCGCGAGCGCTTCCGAGAGCCGACGTGAGCCATAGCGCCGCAGGCTGGAGAGGGAAAGATGCGCTTAATCCCAGGCCCCTTTGGGGCGGCCCGCAGAGTGGGTTCAAAGGGCCACTCTACGGGGCCTGGCCCTCGGGACGCCCAAGACCTGTCGCCACCCGGGGTTGCTGCGCGATCCTCAAGGACCCTAGCTCCTCCGCCACTCCAGATCCTACGCAGCGGCCCCTTTAAGGACGTGTGCCCGCCCGGACGCTCCACGCCGGCACACCTGAATAAGAGATCAGAGTCCGGGGAAACTAGCCACAATCCTCCACCACGAGGGGCGCTTTGAGTCCTTTCCCTACTATCCACCCCCAGCCCTGCGTAGCCTCGCCGCCTTAAAGGGGCCCAGGGACTACTCTGTCCCCACCCCAACCGCCCACCGGGCTGCAGCGCCAGCCCCGAGCCACGCCTCCGCGTGAGGAAAAGGGGGCCAAGGAGGGTTCCGGCCCGGGCGGTGCTCGGGACGCTGTCCGGCTGGGAAGCGAGGCGCTGCTGCCTTTCGTTCCGATGCCCCAGGTTCGAGCTGGGTATACTAGCTTCTGACTCCGGGCCAACGCGAGGCTGCAGCTCATTGCTCAGACTCGGCCGCGCTCTCGGGTCCCTCACGCCTGTCTTGCTGAAGCTGCGCCCTCTCCCCAGACAGCCCCTTAGGGACGCACCGCAGCACGGCCGCCGCTCTCCTGCGCTGCCTGCCTGCCGACCTCTCAGTTCCATCAGACGGTGAACTATAGGCTGAGACGTCCCGTCTTTCCAACGTCCCCACCCAGTAATGCAGAGGTCACAAACTCAAGTAGGCCACAGGGGCTGCAGAGTGTTGTTTTGTTTTGTTTGAGACAGAGCGGTCACCCTGGGTAGACTGCTGTGACATCACAGCTCACAGCAACCTCCAACTCCTGGGCTCAAGCGAGTCTCCTGCTTCCTCCTCCCAAGTAGCTGGGACTACAGGCGCCCGCCACAACTCCCCGACTATTTTTTGGTTGCAGCCGTCACAGCCTGATGACGTTTGGTTGCCAACGTCACAGCCTGATGTTTGGCAGCGCGGTGGATTCAAACCCGCCACTTCAGGTGTATGTGGCTGGCGCCTTAGCCGCTTGAGCCACAGGCGTCGAGCCAGGGCTGCAGAGATCTTGATAATTAAGGAGGGAGTGGACCACAGGCCTGTCTGGAGTGTGAGGCTGTGACTCCGATCCAGCTGACCTCTGCAGAGTGGAGGGTGGGGTCTGGTGTTTCCACTTTCCCAGGGAAATCAGAATGCAAGATTTCAATATGGAAATCCCCTGGTTTTCTTTCTTTTTTTTCTTTTGAGACAGAGCCTCAAGCTGTCACCCTGGATAGAGTGCTGTTGCATCACAGCTCACAGCAACCTCCAGTTCCTGGGCTCAAGCGAGTCTCCTGCCTCCACCTCCCAAACAGCTGGGACTACAGGTGCCCTCCACAACGCCCAGCCATTTTTTTTTTTTTTGGTTGCAGCCATCAGTGTTGTTTGGCGGGCCTGGGCTGGATTCGAACCTGCCAACTCAGGTATACGTGGCTGGCGCCTTAGCCCATTGAGCCACAGGTGCCGAGCCAATCCCCTGGTTTTCAAACATGTACCATAAAGCCTGTGTCTGTGTTCTTCATCCCAATCTTGGGGCCACCAAGTTGCAAATTCTTCAATAATAATGACAGCAGCAAACACAGGACTGTTATAAAACTTTATAAATGGCAGGGCATTTACAAATCGAATGATTCTTGCAACAGATCTAGAAGGTAGCTACTAGGCAGATGAGGAAACTAAGGCACAGAAAGATTAAGCAGCTCACCCACAACCACAGCTGGAAGTGACAGAAGCAGGATTTGAACCTAAGGAGCCTGGCTCCAGTCCCTGCTCTTAACTCCTCTGCTGTAAGTCTTCAACAGTCATCTAGAAGATGCCATTGGTGGCCCATCCGAGTGGCATCCACTGCTGACAGTTCATATCTGTACTCTTCTCTGCAGGCTTCCCTTGGCCACTAGGAGCCAGCCTGCTCTGGAGATGGATGTCCAGGAAGTTACTCACCTCTCTCTGTCCTGCCTCATCCTGTAGCCACTGATGCTGGGGGAACTGTGGCATCATGGACTCATGCTCCAAAGATTCCCCAAGAGCCAGACTGAGACTGGCCTCCTTCTGCAGCCACAGCTTTGCCCAGTTGCTCCTGCCCTCTGGCTCCTCCCTCCACAAAGCTCAGCATCAGCCTCTGCTTCCAGTAAACCTCCACTAAGCCAGCCTGTCTGCCCAAAGAATGACCCTGAAGCCAGCATATCCATTTGAACCAACAAGTGCAGAGGGCTACAGGGATTTTATTTTTGCCCTCTCAGCCCAAGGACAAAGCCCTCACCTGCCATGACCCCCACCCACCCCCTGCACACTGGGCCAAACTAGGCTCATGTCAGTGCACACACATCTACTGTGGTGGGTTCCTCTCTGGTAAAGCCATCTCCGAAGCCCTCATCATCCACTAGGTCAGGCTCACAGCAGCACATGGGGCAGAGGTGGTTGCGAATGGCAGAGGCTCGGAGCCAGACGACAAGGTTCCAGCGTTCACCAGTCACCAGGGGCCGGGCGCCATGCAACTGGCCACCTCGGTGCAGGACACCATGGCCCACCATATGCTCTACCTCCAGGGGCTCCATCAGAGCTGCAGGCGCCTGCAGATGACAGGGCTCAGGCCTGGGTACCCACAGCTAACCCAGGCTCTGCCCTGTGGGTCATGTACTCACCTGGAAGAGGCTCCCAAAGTATAGAGCACCCCCGGTAAAGGCTTTGCCTAGGGCTACATTGAGGGTGAGCTCAGCATTATCGTAGTGGCAGCCCAGCTCACGGTCCTGGCCCGGTGCGTACTTGACCACGAAGGCACGGTGGCTGTCAAGCTGACCCCCACCGCAATCTGGGTACAGCAGGGCCATCAGCGGCTGTAAGAAACGCTCCCGCAGGGGTGTCACCAGAGGCTCATCCAGCCCCAGTTCATGTAGTAGCACCTGGGAGGAGATCCCTGGGGTTGGCAGGGAGACTTGTGGGGCCTCACCCTTAGCATGTGCTAAGTGGCAGTGCCAATGGTTTGCATGCATCTCCTCATTCTACCTCATGGTAAACCTTCACAGCATTGTTACCATGATCTCATCTCATGAATAGGGCATGCAACTCCCTGATCCCAGCTACCCACCCTGGGCCTCGCCTCACCCACCCCATAGTTGTTCATGGTGTTGGGCCTTCCCTTGGGCATATCCGACTGCTCAAAGTGGTCCAGCTCCTCCAGCAGGGCCTGGCAGAATAGTGCTGTGAACACGGGCACCCGGTAGATGCGCTTCTCCTCTGGTGGGGAAGGGATAGTCTGTTGGCTGGGAGCACTGTGTATACCAGAAGGGCTTGGGTTTCAGTCTCCTTGTGAGCCCAGGCCTATCTTTTCACTTCCTCTCAGCCTCAGTTTCCTCATCTGTACCTTTCAGGACTGCTATGATGAAGTAATGTAACTTGTGAGAATCAGGGGAGACCAAGTCACATGCTGCTTGCTTGGCACTGGAGCCTCTCCCCTGACTCCACCAATGCCCACAGGGCTCCAGAGAAGGGAAGAAATTAGCCCAGGGGCACCTAAAAGGCCAGTGACAGAGCCCAGCTGAGACCACACAGCCAACATCAGGCTCTCTGTACTGACTTCTCGACCTGGAGAGCCTCCAAAGTCTGTACTCCAACTCAGAAGTGTCTTTGGGAGCCTCTGTTCCTCCCACAGGAAGGCCACAGGGGCTGCTCTTTCTTGCTGTGCCCTGAGGTGAAGGAGCTAGGGTTGAGATGGAAACTTAAATATTTTTTGGCAGGTGCACCAATGCTCAGGGTGCAGGGCTGGTGTGCCCCCTACAGGGCCATCTTGTAACCCAGCCCTCACCCCAGCCAAAGAACCTGGCACAATCTCAACTGCCAGGGAGTGGGAGGCAGTGAAGAGGGTAGCCCCAGACTGGAAGGGTTCCATTACACCTCTGGCCCCCCGACAGAGCATATTCTCCATGGGGGAGGACAACTTTTACATCTGATGCCATAGGAGCCCCAATCTCAGGAAATAGTAATAATAAAAATAGGAAATGCTTTCTAAACTCTAACTAGGCCTCAGGCCCTATGCCAAGCCCTCTACACATTAACTCCATCATCACAGCATCTTAAGAGAAGGGGATTATTATTCCCATTTTACAGATGAGGAAACAGACAGGTTAAATAACAATTTAGTGTAAGCCAATAGGTGACCCCAGTGGGAAATCCAAAGGCAGGAGGAAGAATTGGCATTTCTTGCCCCACTCCTTTGATTTTGAAGGTTCAAGAAACTTCCTGTTCCTTCAGGTCTAGGGGTGGAAACTGCTTCCTCCTATTGCTCACCCTGGGAGGGCTTTGTCATTTCTTGCCAATCCCTTAACCCTGTCCACACCTGTCTCAACTATCCCTTCATCAGGCTCTTTAATCAGTCCTGAGTGTTCCAGTGTCCCCCACCTGATACAAATACCCTCTATTGGTTGGATAAGTGAGTGGATGAATGAATGAATACAGGTGCTCTGCTCCTGGCAGGCTGGTATCATTGGCCCTTTCAGCCCCTGCTGGTTTGGTTTTTGGAGATGGAGATAGTGGCTAGAGGGACCCCAGTCCCCCATACCCAGGTATCCCAGGCTACTGCCCCCCAGTCCTGCCAGGCCATGGGGCCAAGACCTCACCTGACACTGTCTCCAGCTGCTGGAGAAGGCCCTTGAGGTCTGCACCTGGGGATGTGCTGTACTGAGCCGCAGCCAAAAACTCAGGTGCCAGAGCTGCATCCTGGGAGCAGAACACACCAGCTGTGGGGCAGGCAGTCCTCCAGCCTGGGCACCACCTCCTCCTACCAGTAAGCGCCCTCAAGCTCCCTGCCTGGTACCTGCAGCAAGTTGTAGACCTCAGGCCGTGCTGGGTGATAGGAGCTTGCAATGAGCGCTTTCCTAGCCGCTGACTCTTGCCCCAGCTGCCGCCGCCGCTCCACCTCCTGCTCAAGCTGGGATGGCACAATGCTAAGTTACCAGGTGGCTTTCCCATCCTCCTGAGGCCATTGTACAGATGAGGAAACTGAGGCCCAGGAAGGCCCAGGCAGGGCCCAGGCTGGAAATCTTCCTTCCTACAACGCCTGAATTTACCAGAGCCAACTGCAAGTGCCAAACTCTTGGCTGAAGGGGACTTCTAGAAGCAGACCCATCCTTTTCAGGCTGCTTAAGCCTCTGCTGGGATGAGAACCCCTGGAGGCAATAGTCCCCAACCTTTTTGACACCAGAGACCAGTTTCATGAAAGACAATTCTTCCACAGACAGCAGGTGAGAAGTGTATTAGAGTCCCATAAGGAGCAAGCAACCTAGATCCCTTGCATGCATGGTCTACAGTAGGGTTTCAGCTCCTGTGAGAATCTGAAGCCATCCCTGATCTCACAAAGGGTGGAGCTCAGGCAGCAAGGTGAGTGATGGGGAGTGGCTTCATACAGATGAAGTTTCACTGGCCCTCTGCCTGCTCACCTCTGAGGCTCAGAGATTGGGGATGGTAGCTTGGAGTTACCTCAACCACCCAGGACGACTTGGGGAGAGGAACAGTCACAGTCAAGTCCTGTGTTCCAGAGGCTTCTGAGGACTCTCCTGGGAAGCTGGGTTGGGGAGGAGGTTGGAGCTGAGCAGCTGTAGGATGTAAGTGGGGAGTGGAGAGGTATGAAGAGCCCGGGTGCCTGGCTGGGAGCTCAGCTCTGCTCACTATGAAACCTTGGACAAGTTAGAGCCTCAGTTTCTAAGCTCAAATGGGTATGATGGTTGTGCCTACCTTACAGGGCTGTTGAGAAGGGCATGATATAGATCACTTAGCATTTCCCTTTCTCCTCCTGCTGCACGATCCAGGTGTGGGGGCAGGAAAGGAGGAAGAGTAACCTAAGGAATCCTTCAAGGATCAGGGACTGACAGGCCTGAGGCTAGGAGACCCCTTAAACTGCTGACACAAACCTAAACAGGCAGGGCTAGGCTGTGCAAGCTCCAGGGGAGTGTTTACCTCTGCTAACAGCTCCTCGAAGTCCTTCGTGCTGACACAGCCTCGGCTGCGCAGGATCTGGGAGCAGAAAGACCAGTGAACATGACTGTGTGACCTTGGGCAAGTCCCTTAATGTCTTTAAGCCTCAGTTTCCCCTCCTTAAAATGCAGATGAGAACCTCGACTTCACAGGATCATTCAGAGGATAAACTGGAATAACCTCGTTCAGCACAGAGCAGTTTTCCCTTCCCCGCTACTCTAACACTGACACAAAGTCCTATGTCAGGCCCAGTCCCGAGCCATCTGCATATCTGCTCATTCATTCTTTCCTCATAGCCACCTCACTGAAGAGATATCCCCATTTAGAGTGAGAAAACAGGCACCGAGTGGTTAAGTCATTCTTGCCGTATCTGAGTGTGCAAGGCGCGCCGCGAGCGAAGCAGACAACCTTGGGAAGAAAGGTCCCTCCTTCACTACCGCCACTTCTCTGGAGAGCCAAGAGCCTCCACTCACCGGACCGTAGTCCAGGCGCAGCTGCTGCTCGCCCCGGAAGCGCAGGTGCAGCCCGTAGCGCGCCACATACAAGTTCTCCGTGCAGAAGCAGGCACAGCGGCAGAAGCGCCGCGGGGTTCCCGCCGTCGCCATGGTGAAGCGCCGCTCCTTCTAGCCGGCTTCCGTAGAGGCACTTCCGGGTACGACCCCAGCCGCGGGAGGTGGGGAACCCGCGGCCAAGGGGCCGTTCTAACTTCCCAAGGACAGAAAAGAACGAAGACGCTCCTAGTCAGAAAACGGTCTGCTTACGAGAAATGCTCCCGGGCCGGGGAGCATCTCAGCTCACGTCTTTCTCGTTTCTCCCCTCCTCACAATTTCCCCTCCCAAACCGAGGCGGGGACTAATGGCCCTACTTTACTGATGAGTGGACTGACCAGACTTTCAGAGGAAACGGAGAAGTGGGGACTCGGAGCCTCAAGGCCTTTTTCTTAAACGCTACCTGTCTTCTGCACGGAGCTTTGGAGAACCTGCCGACCCCACGTGGAGGACTGAGAAGCTCTGAGATCCGACCTCGTTCCCGCCAGCTGTTATCATCCACTTGTGTGCGGCTGAACTTGGATTTGACATTTACCCCAGGTCCCTGCTGGGTACTTCCGGCACCTCCTCCGCGATTGCAGGCAATGCCGCACCTTGCCCCAGTGAGTGTCTCATTAAAATACTCCGTCTCGCTGACTTCCGGTGGTGATCCCAAAGGATAGTGGATGGGCGTGGCCGGGTGTGGGAGAGGAACCGGGCGTGGTCTGCCGTTGGCCTTACCCTCCTTCTGAACCAAGTTCAAATTCAGCGCTGCAGCTGTGTAAGACGCAGCTTTGTTAACGGCTTATAGGGCTTAAGTTCCGATCTTGGGGAAACTTATCTCATCGCACATATACCCAGCCCTGGGGTCCCCATCATTGTTCGCCATGCACCTGTTAGGCCCAGTTCCGCAAAGTCGCATAAAGAAACTTCGTATGGCAGCCTCTTTGCTCAGATGGAAGAACTGAGCCGCTGAACAGGGGAAGAAGTCATGTCCCCTGGAATTGATTGCTGATCCTTGCCCTAGAGTTCCTTCCGTGGCTCAGCGGGAACTCTAGAAGTGGGAAGGAAGACTCCAGCCCTTGCCCCTGGTAGGGATGAAAGGAGATAAAGTGGGTAATGGATCTGTCATCCTAGGTCCCTGTAATAAGCAGAAACTGCTTATCTTGCAAACTGCTGCAAAGGGAGAAACCTAAGTGGGTGAGCTGGGGGTAGGGTTAAGGTGGGGAGCCACACATGCCAGGCTTACATGGTGGCCAGGGAACTGGCCTGCCCTGGGCCTCCTGAGAGAGAAAACCAGTTAGGGTTGATGCCATGGAGCTAGGGAAATGGGTCCTTTCCTGGACAGCAGGGCAAAGTTGTCTTGATTGCCCATCCCTCTTCTGAAGCTATTAGGCTTCCCCAAGGTGGAGAATGACCATCAGCGACCTATTGGCATCTCCCTCAAGGATCCAGCTCTCCATCTCAGAGCTGCCAGCTGCCAGGTGTTTAAAGTTTCAAAGTTGTCTTGATTGCACAGTGATACCGAGGGGCCCTGCTGTCCAGGAAAGGATCCATTTCCCCAGCTCCATGTGCATCACCCCTAACTGGTTTTCTCTCTCAGGAGGCCCAGGGCAGACCAGTTCCCTGGCCACCATGTAAGCCTGGCATGTGCAACTCCCCACCTTACCCCTACCCCCAGCTCACCCACTTAGGTTTCTCCCTTTGCAGCAGTTTGCAAGATAAGCAGAAAGACAGTGTCCCTAACCCCAATCTGAGCCTAGTCACCAAAGGAAATAGCAGCAAGAACAATATTTACTAGTAAGCAGTGAATCATTCTATGACACTGACATGCACCTTTATTGACATCTTGAGGTATTTGTTTGTTTGTTTTGCTTTGATATTGAGACAGTCTCATTCTGTGCCCTGGGTAGAGTGCTGTGGCGTGATAACTCAGAGCAACCTTAAACTCTTAGGTGCAAGTGATCCTTTGCCTCAGTTTTTCATTTTTAGTAGAGACAGTGTCTTGCTCTTGCTCAGTCTGGTCTCGAACTCATGAGCATCAGTAATCCGCCCACCTTGGCCTCCCAGAGTGCTAAGATTACAGGCGTGAGCCACCATGCCCAGCCAGTTTTGAGGTATTGCTACACCCATTTTACAGATGAGGAAATTGAGGCTCAATGAAGTACAGGGACCTGTCTAGAGTAATAACCTAGTGAGTAGCAGAAGCAAAATTAAAATGCTCCAGGCTTAGAATATTCTTCTATCTGATTCCAGGATGGTATGTGTGTGTTGTATATGTGTATACGCATGTGCAAACGTATGCATATGTATGTGTATGTGTATATATACATACACTTTTTAACATACATAAGAAAAGGGCACAAGTCATAAGTATACCCATATGGTGAAGCTTCACAAACTGGATACACCATGTAACCAGCTCCCAGATCCAAAACAACATTCTATGCCCACAGAAGCCTCCCTGTGTTTCTTTCCAGTCACTACCCACCTCCCAAGGGTAATTCCTACTTGGACTTCTAATAGGAAACCTGATCTTGAATTTGATGCAAATAAAATCACATAGTATGGACTATTGTATATGGCTTTTCTCACTCAGCATTATGTTCTTGTCAGGTATAGCAGCACTTCATTCTCTTTGGTGGCTGCATTGTATTCCCTCCAGTGAACATTCCATAATTCATTGACCCATTCTCCAATTGATAGGGATTTGTATTGTTTCCAGTTTGGAGATGTTATGAATGAAGCTGCTATGAGCATTCTTTTTTATTATGATTTAATATGGATATTAAATCACCACTTTATCCACTTTTTTTTTTTTTTTTGAGACAGAGTCTCACTTCATTGCCTTTGGTAGAGTGCCATGGCTTCATATCTCACAGCAACCTCAAACTCTTGGGCTCAAGTGATCCCCTTGCCTCAGCCTCCTGAGTAGCTGGGACTACTGGTACCTGCGACAACACCCAGGTATATATATATATACTGAACCCACCACCTCCAGTATATGGGGCCGGCACCCCACTCCTTGAGCCACAGGCGCCACCCAACACCAGCTGTTTTTTAGAGACAGAGTCTCAGTCTTGAACTCATGAGCTCAGGCAGTCCACCCGCCTCAGCCTCCCAGAGTGCTGGGATTATAGGTGTGAACCACCACACCTGACCTTTATTCACTTTGAATAGACTTTTGGTTTTTTTAGACAGAGCTTCAAGCAGTCGCTGTGGGTAGAGTGCCATGGCATCTCAGTTCACAGCAACCTCCAACTTCTGGTCTTAAGCGATTCTCTTGCCTCTGCCTCCCAAGTAGCTGGGTCTATAGGCACTCACCACGACGCCTGGCTATTTTTTGTTGCAGCCATCATTGTTGGGCAGGCCCAGGCTGGATTCGAACCCAGCAGCTTAGGTGTATGTGGCTGGTGCCTTAGCTGCTTGAGCCACAGGTGCTGAGCCTTATTAGACTTTTTTTTTTTTTTTTGAGACAGAGCCTCAAGCTGTCACCCTGGATAGAGTGCCATGGCATCACAGCTCACAGCAACCTCCAACTCCTGGGCTCAAGTGAGTCTCCTGCCTTCGCCTCCCCACAATGCCCGGCCATTTTTTGGTTGTAGCCGTCATTGTTGTTTGGCAGGCCCGGGCTGGATTTGAACCCGCCAGCTCAAGTGTATGTGGTTGGCGCCTTAGCCAATGTACTATTTTTAAGAGCAGTTTTAGGTTTACAGCAAAATTGAGTGGAAAGTACAGAGGGTTCCTATTATACATGTCCCTCAGCACCCATAGCACACACAGCCTTCCCTACCACCATCACTATCCTGTACCAAGGGCCACCTTCATTACAGACAGCAAACCCATATTGACACATCAATATCACCTAAAGTGCATGGTTTACGTTAGGGTTGTATGTTCTATAGCTTTTATATTTATTTCTGTATTTACAGACAGTCTCACTCTGTCACCCTGGGTAGTGTGCAGTGGCATCATAGCTTACAACAACCTCAAACTCTTAGCCTTGAACAATCCTCATGCCCAGGGACTAAGGCATGATTATAGTCCCTGAGTAGCTGGGACTATAGGCACCTACTGCAACATGGATTTTCTATTTTTAGTATAGATGGGATCTTGCTTTTGCTCAGGCTAGTCTCGAACTCCTGAGCTCAAGCAATCCACCTGCCTCAGCCTCCCAAAGTGCTGTGATTACAGGTGTAAGCCACCATGCCCAGCTTATTCTGTAGTTTTTAACAAATGTGTATGACATGCATCTACCATTATTGTATCAAAGAGAGGTAGTGTCACTTCCCTAAATATCCTCAGTGCTGCCCCTATTCATCTCTCCCTCCCCACTAATCCCCTGGCAACAGATCTTCTTACAAAAGTGGTGGGATTACAGGCCTCACCTGGCTTTGTTTTATTGTTTTAGTTTTTATTTGACAAATAATACTTGTATATATTCACAGAGTACATAGTGATGTTTCTATACATGTAATGTGTAGTGATCAGATCAGGGTAATTTTTTTTTTTTTGCATTGTTTGGTGGGGGCTGGGTTTGAACCTGCTACCTCCAGCATATGGGGCCAACACCACCCAGATCAGGATAATTTTTTTAGCATTTCTTTCATCTCAATCATCTCAATCATTTAGCATTTCTTTGTGTTGGGAACTTTCAATAGAATAAAGCTTCTGTAAGCATACCTGTACAGGATTTTTTGTTTTTTGGGTTTTTTTGAGACAGAGTCTCAAGCTATCGCCCTGGGTAGAGTGCAATGGCATCACAGCTCACAGCAACCTCAAAGTTTTGGGCTTAAGCAATTCTCTTGCCTCAGTCTCCCAAGTAGCTGGGGTTACAGGCACCCACCACAGTGCCCAGCTTCTTGTCGTTGTTGTTGTTGTTGTTGTTGTTGTTGTTGCAGTTGTTATTGTTGTTTTAGCTGGTCTGGGCCGAATTCGAACCCACCAGCCTCAGTGTATTTGGCCGGTGCCCTACCCACTAAGCTACGGGTGCCACCCCACATACAGGTTTTTATGTGGACACAAGTTTTCAGCTCCTATGAGTAAATACCAAGGAGCTTGATTGCTGAATCATGTGATAAGAGTATAGTTGGGCTCTGCGCCTATGGCTCAAGCAGCTAAGGCGCCAGCCACATACACCTGAGTTGGCGGGTTCGAATCCAGCGTGGGCCCACCAAACAACAATGATGGCTGCAACCCCCAAATAGCCAAGTGTTGTGACAGGCACCTGTAGTCCCAGCTACTAGGGAAGCGGAGGGAGGAGAATTGCTTGAGCCCAGGAGTTGGAGGTTGCTGTGAGCTGTGATGCCAGGGTACCTGTGATGCCTGTCTACCCAGGGTGACAGCTTGAGTCTCTGTCTTAAAAAAAAAAGGAATATATTTGGTTTTGTAAGAAACTGCCAAACTGTCTTCCAAAGTGGCTATATAATTTTGCATTCCCACTAGCAATGAATAAGAGTTCCTTTCACTCCACATTTTGAAAGAGTTCCTTTCACTCCAGCATTTGGTGGTGGCGTCAGAGTTCCAGATTTGGGGCTTCCTAATAGGTGTGTAGTGGTGTCTCATTGTTTTAATTTGTCATCCTTGGTGACTTAAGATGTGAAATGTCTTTTCATATGCTCATTTGCAATCTATACGTCTTCTTTGGTGAGATGTCGAGGTTTTGGCCTTAAGAGGCTGGAATGCAGTGGTGTGATCATAGCTCACTGTAATCTTCAGCTCTTGGGCTGAAATGATCTGATCCTCCTGCCTCAGGCTTCCAAGTAGCTCGGACTACAGGAAAGTGTGACCACACCTGGCTAATTAAACAAACTTTTGGGGGGAGCTCAGCACCTATAGCTCAGCAGCTAAGGCGCTAGCCACATACACCAGGGCTGGCAGGTTCAAATCCAGCCCGGGCTTGCCAGACAACAATGACAACTACAACCAAAAAATAGCCAGGTGTCGTGGTGAGCGCCTGTAGTCCCAACTACTTGGGAAACTGAGGCAAAAGAATCGCTTATGCCCAACAGTTGTTGGAGGTTGCTGTGAGCTGTGACGTCACGCACTCTACTGAGGGCAACATAGTAAGACTGTTATCAAAAAAAAAAAAAGAAAGAAACTTTTTTTTTGGCTGGGTGCAGTGGCTCATGCCTATAATTCTAGCACTCTGGGAGGCTGAGGCAGGTGGATTGCTTGAGCTCAAGAGTTTGAGAACAGCCATAGTATGAGTGAGACTCCATCTGTAAAAATAACTGGGCATTGTGGTGGGTGCCTAATAGTCCCAGCTACTCAAGAGACTGAGGTAATAGAATTACTCAAGCCCTGCATTTTGAGTTTGCTGTGTGCTGAGATATGATGGTACTCTGTTGAAAAAAAAAAAAATATATATATATATATATTTTTTTTTTTTTTTAGTGATGGGGTCTGGCTATATTGCCCAGGCTGGTCGTGAACTTCTGTCTTCAAGCAATCTTCCCACCTCAACCTCTCATAGAGCTGAGATTACAGGCACAAGGCCCACTTTTAAATCAGGTTGTTAATTTTCTTGCTATTGAGTTTTAAGAGGTTTTTTTTTTTCTTTTTTTTGCAGTTTTTGGCCAGGACTAGGTTTGAACCCACCACCTCCAGCATATGGGGCCAGTGCCCTACTCCTTGAGTCACAGGCACTGCCTGATTTAAGAGGTTTTGTATATTTTGGATAACAGTTCTTTATGAGATAAGGGTTTTGCAAATATCTTCTCCCAGTCTCTGGCTTTTCCCTTTATTCTCTTGACAATGTCTTTCATTGAGCAGAAATTTTTTTAATGTAATGAAGTCTAGCTTAGCAACTATTTCTTTCTTTCTTTCTTTTTTTTTTTTTTTGAGACAGAGCCTCAAGCTGTCACTCTGGATAGAGTGCTATGGCATCACAGCTCACAGCAACCTCTAATTCCTGGGCTCAAGTGAGTTACCTGCCTCTGCCTCCCAAGTAGCTGGGACTACAGGAGCCCGCCACAATGCCTGGCCATTTTCTTTCTTTTTGGGGGGAGGGGTTGCAGCCATCATTGTTGTTTGGCAGGCCCAGGCTGGATTCGAACCTGCCAGCTGAGGTGTACGTGGCTGGCGCCTTAGCAGCTTGAGCCACAGGTGCTGAGCCAACTATTTCTTTCTTGAGTGGTGCTGTTAGTGTCATATTCTAAACAGTCATCACCAAACCCTAGGTCATCAAGATTTTCTCCTATATTATCTTCAAGTTTTATAGTTTTGCATTTTCTTTTAGGTTTGTGACCCACATTGAGTTAATTTTTAAAGAATGTAAAGTCTGTGTCTAGATTCTTATTGGTGTTTTTTGGTTTTTTGGGTTTTTTTTACATGTAGATATCCAGTTGTTTTGGCACCATTTGTTAAAATCAGGCTATCTTTTCTCTTTGACTGTATATATGTGGGTCTGTTTCTGGACTCTCTGTTATGGTCCATTGGCCTATTTGTCTCTCCTTTTACCAATAGCACACTGTCTTGATTGCTGTAGCTTTACAGTAAGTTTTAAAATTAGAAAATGGCAGCTTTCAACTTTGTTCTTTTTCTTCAATGTTGTGTTGGCTATTCTAGGTGTTTTGACCCATTATCTAAACCTTAGAATCAGTTTGTCAATAAATATAAAATGACTTGCTGATATTTCTATTGGGGTTGCACTGAATATATAGATCAAGTTGGGAAGAACTGACATCTTGACAATATTGAGTCTTTCTATCCATGAATATGGTATATATGTCTATTTTGTTCTTTTTTAAATCAGAGTTTTGTAGTTTTCATCATACTGATTTGTACATATTTTGTTAATTTATACCTAAGCCTAGGTGGTAGTGGGAGTAGGGAAAAATAAAATAGAAAAAATATATATACATATATACTTCAGGGTGGCTTCTGTTTCTTTCTTTCTCTGTCTCTCTCTCTGTGTCTCTCTTTGTTTGTTTTTGTGAGACAGAGTCTCTCTCCTTCACTCTAGAAGGAGAGTGCAGTGGCATCATCATAGCTCACAGTTAGCTCAAACTCCTGGGCTCAAGTGATCCTCTTAAGTCAGCCTCTTTAGTAGCTGGGACCACAATTGCACACAACCACACCCTGCTAATTTTTCTTTTTCTTTTTTTTTTTTTATAGAGATAGAGTCTTGCGCTGCTGCTCAGGCTGGTCTCCAACTCCTGACCTCAAGTGATCCTCCCACCTCAGCCTCCCAGAGTGCTGGGATTATAGGCATGAGACTCTGTGCTCAGCATGACTTCTATTTCTTCTTCTTCTTCTTCTTCTTCTTTTTTTTTTTTTTTTTTGAGACAGAGCCTCAAGCTGTCACCCTGGATAGAGTGCTATGGCATCACAGCTGACAGCAACGTCCAATTCCTGGGTTCAAGCGAGTCTTCTGCCTCCACCCCCCAAGTAGATGGGACTACAGGCTCCCACCACAAGACCTGGCCATTTTTTGGTTGCAGCCGTCATTGTTGTTTGGCAGCCCCATGCTGGATTCAAACCCGCCAGCTCAGGTGTACATGGCTGACGCCTTAGCCCATTGAGCCACAGGCACCAAGCCTCTATTTCTTCTTGATTGCTATATTTACTGTAGTATATCCACTTCACTCTAAGACTGAATTCCCACTGGGAGATTGCCAGGCCTTTGAGACTACTTCTTTTTCATCTATAAATGGAGAAAGTTATCTATATCCCAGAACTTCCAGCAAAATTTCTGCTTACCCTCCTTTAATGAGTTCCTGTAGTTGGAGGAATGTACACAATGATTCTTTTTCCTCTTCTTTTTAAAATAACAGCTTTGGACACTGCCTGTGGCTCAGTGAGTAGGGCACTGGTCCCATATACCGAGGGTGGTGGGTTCAAACCCGGGTGTTGTGGTGGGTGCCTGTAGTCCCAGCTACTCAGGAGGCTGAGGCAAGAGAATCACCTAAGCCCAAGATCTGGAGGTTGCTGTGAGCTGTGATGCCACAGCACTCTACTGAGGGTAACAAAGTGAGACTCTGTCTCTAAAATAAATAAATAACAGCTTTATAGCTGGATGTTGTGCCAGGCGCCTGTAGTCCCAGCTACTTGGGAGGCTAAGGCAAAAGAATCATGTAAGCCCAATAGTTTGAGGTTACTGTGAGCTGTGACACCACATTCTACCAAGGGTGACAAAGTGAGACATTGTTTCAAAAATAATAATAATAATAAAATAACAGGCTTGGCACCTGTGGCTCAACAGGCTAAGGCGCCAGTCATGTACACCTGAGCTGGTGGGTTCGAATCCAGCCTGGGCTGCCAAACAACAATGACAGCTGCAACCAAAAAAAAAAAAAATGGCTTGGGCGTTGTGGCTGGTGCCTATAGTCCCAGCTACTTGGGAGGCGGAGGCAGGAGACTCGCTTGAGCCCAGGAATTGGAGGTTGCGTGAGCGGTGATGCCACAGCACTCTACCCAGGGTGACAGCTTGAGGCTCTGTCTCAAAAATAATAATAATAATAATAATAATAAATAACAGCTTTAATGAGTTATACCTGATGTAACATACAATTCACCCATTTAAATATACTCTTCACTCTGTGTGGTAGTCCTAGCGCTACTCAGGAAGCTGAGGTAGGAGGATTATTTGAGCCCAGGAGCAGGCCAGCCTGGACAACATAGCAGTAACCCATTTCTAAAAAAACTTAAAAGTATTAAAAATAAAGTGTACATTCAGTGGTTTTTAGTATATTCACAGAATTGTGCAACCACCACCACAATCGATTTTTAGAACATTTCTCAGACCAAAGGACACTGTACTCATTAGCAGTCTTCACAGAATGGTTCTCAGTCCCAGCTGACATGAACCAGTGTCTATGGCTAGGCTGAGGTGGGGTGGGATCACTCAACCCACATGGCTGCCACAGAATGGAGAGAGCAGACAGGATTCTGGGAAGGCAGTGACAACATCCAGCATATCTGCATTCCATTCACCTCACCCTGACCTTGACCCCCCAATGCTAACAGCCTCCTGGAGTGCACTGTTGTAGCTTACCTTCCCCACCTTGTCATGATTGTTTTGAGAGCAACAAGAGTAGGCCAAACTGGCCAAGACTTGAGAAACTCATCCTTGGCAGAGGGGACAAACTATGCAAAAGTATAGGAGGTGTGAAAACCAGGAGAACTTGCCAACTTGATCACTGGAAAGCAAGGTTTCATGTGGAGAAATGATATGTGATGAGGCCAACAAATTTCCCCAGTTTCACATTTCTAACAGTTCTTTTTCTTTTTGAGACAGAGCCTCAAGCTGTCACCCTGGATAGAGTGCTATGGCATCACTACTCACAGCAACCTCCAACTCCTGGGCTTAAGCAATTCTCTTGCCTTAGCCTCCCAAGTAGCTGGGACCACAGGCGCCCGCCACAATGCCCAGCTATTTTTTGGTTGCAGCCATCATTGCTGTT
>CAUYON010057317.1:0-26821 GCA_963573935.1 Arctocebus calabarensis
TACTGGGGAAACTTATTAAATGTAGAGTATCAATGTCTTTATATAGTGATCAAGAAAATGCCATGAAGGCTATCTGTAACAGTACGATGAAAACATTTCTGAATGTATATGAATCATGCTCTATGATTGCACCAATGTACAGAATTATGATTCAATAAAATTATAAAAAAAAATATGTGCCATTATAGAACAATCGCCCACTGTATCTAGTGAAGAAATGTGATCTACAGGTGCATAGCTCAGGAGTAACATGCTGTACTACATAGCCTAGGTGTGTAGTAGGCGATAGCACTTAGGTTTGTGTGAATACACTTTATAATGTTTACACAATAGCAAAATTACCTAGTAGCATGTTTCCCAGGCTATATCTCTGTCATGGAGCAACCCAACTGTATAATGTGAGTGTGAACACAATTCCTCACCCATTCCTACCACCCTTGCCAAAGCCATGAGTTATCTGGATCATCGCAAAGCCTGTCACTTCTACCCTTGTTCCCCTAAAGTACATTGCCCAAGGAGCAACTGGAGTGATCTTTAAAAATATAATCAGATGGAATCAACCCAAGTGTCCATCAACAGATACATGAACAAAGAAAATGAGGTAGATATACACAATGGGAATACTCTTTGGCCATAAAAAGAATGAACTCCTATCATTTACAGCAACATGGATGGAACTGGAGGTCATTATGCTAAGTGAACTAAACCAGCCTCAGAGAGACAAATATCACATGTTTTCACTCATATGTGGGAGCTGAAAACTTTGGTCTCGTGGAGGTAAAGAACCTAATGGTACTTCTCAGAGGCTGGGAAGGCTGTGGGGGAGGTGGGGGCAGTGAAGGGAAGTTGGTTAATGGGTACAAACCTCTGGTCAGAATAAAGGAATACGTTCTAGTGTTCAGTAGCACAGTAAGGTGACTATACTCAACATTAATATATTGTATATTTCAAATTAGGTAGAGGGGAGGGGTTGAAATGTTCCCAACACAAATAAATGGTTGACGTTCAAGGTGATGTATCACCTAAGTACCACTTCTCCAAAATATGGTTGCAACCACATTTTATAATGTATGAGATGAATTGACTGAACTATCTATTCACTTTGATATCTCAGACGCCATTGAATAGATGCTCAATAAACTTCGGCATCTTTGACGTAAGGATGACGATGATGAAAACTAGCATGAATGGAGCACACAGAAGGCACGGGCGCAGTTGCAAGTGCTTTGCGTACACTCGCTGAGGAAAGAACTGTTATTCTTCTCACGGTGAAGAACCTGAGGAACAGGGAGGGTAGGCAATGAACTCAAGGTCACTCAATTTGTAAGTATTGGAGTCAGAACTCAAACCCGGGCCTGTAAATGTGTTATTAGCCAAGTGCTTTTATGCAATCACTGAATCCTCAGTTCAACCGTGGGAGGTGTGAATATATCATTGTCTGCACTTTATAGACAAGGAGATGGACGTTCCCAGAGTGAAGTAATCTGCCCAAGGTCACCTAGCATGGAAGTGGCAGGGCCAGGCTTTGAACTAGTTCTGTAGTGCTTTCAAAGACAGGCTTGCTCTGCACTTCAGGGCTGCACAATATCCTCTAGATCCTAAAGGAGATCACTGAGCATATACCCTGTCCCCAGACCCATGTCCAAGCATCGCATGTGCTGAAGAATGGCGCTCTGTTTACTAAGTGTGGCAGGTGAAGTTACACATAAGGAACCGTGACACTAAAGCCATTATATTAAAAGTGCGGAGATTCCAATAAGTTTCTGAGCACACGAGTTCCAGTAGTCTTCTCTGTCTCCCCAAGTGAACGTGCAGCTTTCTGGAGATTCGCTTCGCCTTACGTAGTTATTACAGCGAGATTTCCCCCCAGTGTCCCAGCCTCCTTCAGCTCTCATTTAGATTTCCTGTTAGACTCAGCCATTTAAATGCATATTGGTAGCAATTGAGCTCACCAGATTTCTTTCCCGATTAGCTGAGAAGATGGTCCTGTTTGTTATCTGCGGGTGGGGAGAAAAATCTGGAGGGCTGGGCAAACTTGTTTTGTGACATGACCTGGTTTTCCCTGCAGCTGGCGGAGGGATGATGTGCTGTGAGCTCCTGGGGGTGGGGGTGTGGGGGATGGCTTGTTGGGGAGGGTGTGGGAATGGAGACAGGGAAGGGAATGTGGAGAGAGAGGTGCGTGGATTTGGGTGCTTGGGGATGGGTCGATGTGTGTCTCTACAGGGTTACTAAGTGGGATAGATTGTATACTGGAGCGAGGTTTAGGTGTGATTGGAGATTTGTGTGCGTCAGGTGGTTGATGGATGTGAATTGCTTGGAGTGGTGGAAGGACAGATGGATGTGTGTGCTTGAGGGGTCTTGAAGACAGCTCATGAGGGTAGATGGGGACATGCCTCCCAACACGGCGGTCCACTCAGGCAGAATCTGGGGCAGGGAGGAGCAGAGACCTGTGTACTCTCAGGTTGAGCTGGGCCCATCTCAGCATGTTGAGTTTCCCTTCTCCAATTCACAAATCAGGTACCAAGCATCTCTCCAGGTCCCCTGGGCAGCAAGAGTCAAGGATTAAAAAGGCCAGGAGTTCCACCAATTGCATTCTTATTGCTGGGAAGAAACACTGGGGCAGGAGAAGTGTCCCTATTATCCTACATGCAGCCCGCGGGCTCCCTCGCTGCTCACTGCTGTCATTCCAGCAACCAGCAGGGGCCTGAGCCCCCGCAGGCTCGACCTCGTGGGCAGTCAAAGAGAATGACGTGCGCAGCTGGACCGCTGACCCTAGAGTGGACGGGTGATGGAGTGATGTGTGGGTTTGATGAGATCTGGGGAAGGAGGCGAGTATTTGGAGAAATCAAGGAGCGTCTGAGAGACATGGCTGAGTGGATGAAAGTCTGTGTGTGTATGGGGGGGGGGACAGAGAGAAAAGAGGGAAGAAGAGCGAGAAAGAGAATGGCAGGGACAGACAGAAAAACAGGGAGAGAGAGACAGAGACACAGGGAAAGAGAGACAAAGAGACGGAGATGCAGAGAAAGGGAGGGGGTAGACAGAGGGAGACAGAGAATTCATAGACGTTTTCTCTTTTCTGTCTGTCACTCTTTCAACTTTTTCTTTGCTCTTCCTGGTGTCCCTCCCACTTTTCCTCTCTTCCCCTGAGGCCCCCTGAGGGCATCCCATTCACCTCGACACACACACAGGCAGTGGCCTCCTCGCTCACACTCACAGGCACCTGTGCATGTGGCGCTCTGGGGGCAGGTGCTCCGGAGAGCAGCTCTCCTGGGTGGAGGGCCTGCTGCGGGCTGGGAGGTCTGCGGAGAAGCCTGCACAGCTCAGTTAGTGCTGCTGAGGCAGGTCTTGGGAGTCCTCCGTGTAGGAAGAGGAAAGTAGCGCTCAGAGAGGTGAAGTGAGTCGGTTCACTGCCCCCTTCCCATGGGTCACTGAAGGTCACATCCATGACCGTCCACTCTCCTTCCCTGCCCTCTCCCTTCTCCTCCATCCCGACCGCCCTGCCCTGGCCTGACAGCAGCCGTCTAGGACAGCAGGTGTCTGCCTCAGAACTGGTTGACCTGGTGGCCATCAGGCCATGTGGCCTGAGGCTCAGGACCCAGGGTCAGGTGCACTTGGGTTTGAGTCCCACTGTTGGAATCTGGTGATGCAACTCTTACAGGGCACTCTGCTTTGGTTTTTACTTGCCTCATCTGCAAAATGGGGATGATAAAACCTAGCTTCTGGGGCTGCTGAGAGGGGTCAGAGAATGCTTGGGCCTGTGCAAATGTCTAATGAAAGCTGGTTCCCCACCCCTCTGGAGCCTCCCCCTACCTGGATCGCCCCTTACATCGTGTTGTAAGCTTTCTTGCATTTGCAGCACACTCAGAGACCAGAGTTGTGGGGTATTGCTTATCACTTCACTTTTATTTTTTCTGCTCTCAATTTTGTTCAGAGCTAGTTTTATTTGTTTACTTATACTTTAATCACTGATTCCCTCCCCGACATTTCTACCAACCCGTTCGACTCAGGGTACCTAAAATCAAGCTCTAATCTTTATTCCTAAGACCGCTCCTCTCCCAGCTCACTTGGGTCTTGTAAGAACCTTTCACATAGCATAGTGAAAGGCACCATTATCACCCTTGCTTTACAGAGGAGGCTTAGAGAAGGCAGGTAACTCGCCTAAGGTCACATAGCTACTAAGGGCCAGAGTTGGGATTAAAGCTTGAGTCTCTCTGAACCTAAGTTCAGGCCCTTTCCCTGTACCAGCCTGCCTGCCTTATGTGACAGTGCCAATTATTTAAGGGAGGAGACGAGGAAAGATAGCACAGACCCCCACCCATCTCCCTATTCTAGGACCCAGCCTTTCCTTGGCCTAAGGCGAAAGCTCCTCACAGAGGTTTGGAGGTGGAACACGGTGGTTCCTTCCTGCCTCTTGGGTCCTACCAGCACCATAATCAGTCCATTAGCAACTCACCCAGGATGCAGAGTGTCCTTTCCTGGCAAGCTGTCAGAGGCTGCCCCAGAGCCAGGCAAGAGGCCACCGCATGGGGTGGGAGGTAAAGGAGAGGACTGCCAGCCTGGCTCTAGCCATAATTGAATGCCAATGTGATGACTCCCATCAGTTTCACCTCAGCTACATATTCAGCCAAGTGTCTCTTTCCTACTTTTCGGCAATGGAGCATCACAAGGAGAGGTGGCTGGGGGTCACGACAGATCCTGGACACTGGGGTCAGGCAGAGGGCTCTGCCTCCTGCTGGCCATGTGGGAGCCGAGTCGTGCACCCCAAGCAAACCCTCCACCTTCCTGAGCTCCAGAGTCCCTGACTGTAAGGCAGGGATCATCATCCCCACTGTTTCAGGCTGATGTTAAGGAAGTGAGTTCAAATGGAAGAGTGGAAGCACAGAGGTTCTGAATCTCAATGTGATGGGGGACTCTGCTCTGTTCCCCATCAGCCGAGCAACCTGGGCCTCAGTGTTCTCACCAAGCGAAACAAGGAGAGAGGGGTCTCCCTTATGACCGGGCAGGGATTAGCCGACAGTTTTAGCATACTGCTTGGAATGTGATAAGCAAGCCAAAAAACAAAAAGCAAAAACAAAAACAAAAAATCCCAAATGACCAATCAACCTGTGATTTCCAGTCCTCACATCAGTCCGTGTTATGGGGATTGTTATCTCCACTGTGCAGAGGAGGTGACTGAGCTTCTGGGAGTTCTGTGAACTTTGCTCAAGGTCATGAGGTCAGGGGCAGCAGAGCCGAGATCCTTCTCTTTCAACCACTCTGCAGAGGTGAAGCTAGAGGCGGCTGCCTCAGTCGCACGGATCACTTCCTGCGATGAGGATGCTGGCTGTCCTGCTGGCTGGGGGGCTAGGGGCTTGTTTGTAGAAGGATTCTTCCCAGGGCTTTCGGGGTCATCTAGAAGGGGTCGGGAAATGGCATAAGGCAAACGCTGCTCTTTAGGGATCAGTTACTATGCACCAGGAGCTCCCAGTGCTGAGAGCCCCAGGCATGGGGAAAGGGAGGCTGTGGCCGTGAATGCCCTTGACTTCTCGTCCTCATTGTGTGACTGCTGGGCTGCTGTGAACAGCCTTGGTTCCCACGTGCATACCTCCCCAGGGGGTCTGCAATGGCAAAAGCCCATGACTGTGTCTTGGACATTCTCCCCACTGTGGCGGTCCCACGTGATTACAGCAGCTACTGGACTGTGTTCCCCGGGATAGTACAGACCACAGCAGCCAAAAGTGAGAGCCAGTGTGGAGAAAGCATCTTCCTCCCCAGCTGGGATCCCCTGCCCCACCTGCCACCAGGTGTGCGCCTGAAAAACTCCTGAAGACTAATGGTTTCTTCAAACAAATCTCCTTCCAAAGAAGCTCTGTGACTATGGAACACCTGAAGTCACTCTAAGACACGCAGGACGCTGTGGGACATCTCTGTCCTTCTCTCCAGCTTTCTCTGCTGCCAACCAGCCCTCTTGAATCAGGGAAGGCAGAAGAGAGACTCCTGGGCTCGGGGCGGGGCTGTTCCTTTAATGACAGTGGAGGCGCTCTGTGTACAGGGCACTCGTCCTGCCCAACCGTCTCTCCGGCCCCTTCCACCTGGGCCCTGGGGCTCTCATCTCTTGGTTATCGAGACTTAAATTCCCAGCAAGTTGACCAGGAAGGGGGCGTGGAGATTGTCGTGGCCCTCTCTTCCTCGCTTGTGGTGGGGGAAACTGAGATTAGAAGTGGGAGGATTTATCCAAGGCCACGGAGTAAGTCCGTGGTACAGACAGGACCACAATCTGGGTGTTCATTATTTCGCTGAGGGGAGTAAGGACTGTGGGGAAAGAACCTTTGGAGTCAGGATGTGGTGCCCAACAGTTGCCATGGTGCCCCCGTCCTCCTCCCCCTCCTCTTTTCCTCTCCTTCCTCCTGTCACTGTCATTGGGCAGCAGCTGTGACACAGTTCAGGGAGAACTTGCCGCGTGGGTCAGGTGTTGCACTAAATTCTTCTCATAGTTTATTTTCACCCCACAAAGACCCCATGAGTTACATGTTGTATTTCCCATCTCAGAGATGGAAAGTGAGGCTTCGCGAGGTTATGAAACATTTCCCAAGATCACACAGCCCGCTAACCCAGACTTTTCACCACCACATTATTCTGCCAAGGTCCATGATGTGGGAAGAATCGGAAAAGTTCTGTTACCTACCTACCATGTGACCTTAGGTAGGTCACTTTACTTCTTCAAGCCTCACTCCATCTATAAAGCGAGGTTTTCAATAATATTTCTCCGCTTGCCTCAGAGAATTATTGGGAGGCTCCAGTGAGAATGGAGAGGAGAGGGCTTTGCACACTGTAAAGTGCAATAGGGTGGCCATGTGATGAAAGTGGGCACACAGCAGGTCCCCTCTGCTTAGCTCTGCACGGCCAGGCATGTGCACTGCAGGTGAATAATAGATACTTAAAGAGTAAATGAATGCCTATCAATTGAGATGATGCAGTCCCCTCCCGCTGATCTGGCGAGCTGGCCAGGGCTTGGTCCAACTGAGAGGCAGCACAACCTTCTGCCGAAAACCGTCACACGTCTCTGTCCTGTCACCTGTGGATGGCCTGAGGTCTGGAAGACAGTGTGGCTCTGTCCTCGCAGCTTCCAGGGCTCGACATCCCTGGAGGTTTTTAGTGTGGGCTTAGAAAAAAGGCCTGGAACTGCCAGAGAGGGAGGGAGGCAGGCTGTCCCTTCAAAGCTTTTCCTTCTTCCTTTTTTATTTTTAATTTCATTTTTTTTTCTTTATCCAAAGGCCGCAGAGCTGAAATAATTTATTTTGGATTTGAACAGGATGCGATAAGCTGAAGAAAGGGCAGCCAGGGTGGACGTGGTGGAAGCATTAGGTTTTAAATTAGTCATTGGATGCTGGCTTGGGGACCAGAGCAAGGGCTCTGGCTGACAAAGAGGCGCCTGAGTCCTCTTGGCTGGCTGCATGGTGGGCTGTGTGGGAGGGGGCTGCTGCAATGGATTTGGGGTCAGGGCATTGGGGTGCCTTAGGATTTATTGAGGATTTTACCTTAGTATTATTGTAGGCTTCCTTGTCCATCTTGATGCTTCTTCTTATGAGTTACATGACCTTGGGCTGGTAACCTCACCTCTTAGAGCCTCAGTTTTCTCATGCATAAAATGGGGATAACAATAGTTCCCTCTAACATGGGCATTTCAAACTTTTTCTGCAAAGGTGTGTTTCATAAATATTTTAGGATTTGCAGATCCAAGAGTCTTTGTTGCAACTGCCCATTCTGCTATTGTAGTATGAATGTAATACATAAACACACGGATGGTGGCTGTATCTTAAAAATTATTATTTACAAAACTAGGCAGGGTGCGGTGTTTGGTCCGTGGGCTGTAGTTTGCAGACTCCTGTGCTGATGAAATTGAGAAAGGTCACAGGATCACACGTGTGAACTGCTCGACGTATTACCTGCCCCGTAACAGGTCCCCCAAAGTTAATTTCTCGCTTAATATTTGCCTCCTCAAATCAATTCCATGGACTGAGCTTTCTAAATCCCAGCTGTGATAGTGTTTTCTATCTGCTTAAAACCCCCAAACGGCTCCCTGCTGTGCATAGAATGAAGCTCAAATACCTTTTCTGACACCTGAAGTCCTTCAAAATCATCCACAATTTCCACAGCCCTAATCATTTTATCCTCTGGCCTAACCGGTATCCTTATCCACTTGGGGATAAGACCAAAGCTCTCTCGCATTTCTGGTCTTTTGCATTTACTGCTTTAGGGCCCTTTCTGTTCTTCTCCGTTTCCCTGAGAACTTTCCCCAACCTTTGAGGCCCCCTCAAATGGACCCTTCTCCACAAAGCCTTCTCGGAGACCCAGGAAGAACTGGCTGCCACCTGGCTTAGAAGGAGCATCCTAGGAGCAGGCTGTCTTTTATTTATGCTTGGGCTGGGGCTGAGGGGAGCAACAGGTCCTGGGATGGGGAACAAGGGAGACAGAGCAAAGGCTGCAACCGTCTCCATCCCCCAGGGCCACTTCCTGGGAGCTCTTTTCTGCTTTTGCCTTAGAGAGAATTGGATTTGTTGCACTAAAGACTACTTCTCTAATGCTCACCTGCTCCACCGGGAGGGAGGGGGCTTGCATGATCGACAGGAAGGGCTGTTGTTGGCAGAAGAGGTTTAAAATCTTCTTGTTAGTTATTATTTTTCTAGTTGGGTGATTTGGGGCAAATTGCTTTACCTCCTCAAGCCTATTTTATTTGTTTTTAATGAGGCAAGTGCCTGTCTTATAGAATTGTCACAAAGATAATAGAAATAATAATGACAAACATTTATTGAATGTGCCTTTGAACCAGGTTCTATTCTAAGCACCTTACGAATGTTATTTAATAGTCTCAGCGACCTTGGAGGTGGTGAGTTTTATGTGTGTCCTGAGCTTCAGATGAGAAAACTGATGGTCAGATGACAACACCAAAAGCTTAGTGATTATCCTAGGTAGGTGAACTGACCCCAGAATTCATGCTCTAAGTCACTTGATGGGATGACTTAGGAGTGCAGGTGCAATGCTCAACACAGTAGATACGTGAGACACACCATGTTCTTTCTGCCCTCTGGAAAGATACCTAGAGCCAGATGGGAGGGCGGCATTTGGTACATTTGTGCTGGTCTCAAGGCTGGTCTCTATAAAGTTTCTTGTTTGCTTCCCATCTTCTTGCCAGGGGAATAGGGAACATCTGGATGTGCTATTGGGGGTGGGCAAAGTTGGGGGCATGCTGGGGAGGGGATGCAGTGACTCATTCAATCTCACCTGCGCCCATTAACCAGATGGAACTTGGAAACAAATCTGAGAGTGCGATGGGGACAACTTGGGAAGGAAATAAACACCTGGTGAGAAAGATCTCTATTTTCTCTTTAAAGCCCATTAAGTTTACAGAAACTCATGAACTTAGCACAAATCTAATTAAACTCAGATAGGGATGCCTGTGTGGGGGGAGTGAGATTAGGGAGGGTCTTGGTGGCAGTGAGAAAAGCAAGATGTGGAATAAAGTGAGGCTTGATAGGAAGGTGACAAGATTCTGCAAAAGGTGGGGACAAGGGACGACATTTAGTTTTGACTGTCTGGGTCCAATCTTTAGTCCCCTTGCCAATTCCTGATGGGAGAAAGGCAGTGGAAAGAGTTTGAATCCTGACTCTTCCACTGCTTGAGTTCGTGATTTCTTTCGTCTGACCCTTGTTTCCTCCCTTCCCTATGAAATAGGAATATCTGCCTTGTAGGGGAGTTGTGTAGCTATAGTGAGAGGATGGCTGGATGCCTGACTTGTGCATGTCAGGAAAGGCCGCTGCTATGCTGGCGGGTCCATCCTCTGTTCCATGCTCTGCTCACATCTTGTCTGGCATGTCCCCCAGGTGTTCCCTTGACTCCTCCTGTGCAGACGATCGCTGATACGATCGCCGAAACAGCCCCTGTTCTCCTCCTTTCCCTGTGCTCTGTGACTTCTCAGGGTCCTCTCTCCTGACACTGGGCTCAGCCAATAGGATGTTAGCGAATGTGGGACACAAGTGGAATCTTGAAAAACACTGCACATCACGGCTTGCTCCGTCATCTGTTCCTCCATGATTCCCTGGAGCTCATCCCCAGATGCTCCTACTGGATGAGGAAAAGCATGTGGGTGAGGGCTGAGCCACCCAAGTTGTCCCAGATAGGCCATTGTAGACCATTCAACTGCCAGCCAACACTGAGATATGTAAAAATGCCAGTTAAGGTCAATAGAGCCACCCAATGAAGGCACAGACCCATGAGCAGAAAGCTGCGTATATCATTTAAAGACACTGAGTTTTGGGGTTGCTTGTTACACAGCGTTTGTTGCATCATAGGTAACCGATACATCACCTGTCCAAGCTCTGGCTATCTTTCAAAGCTCATTTCAAATTCCCATTCCTAGTTAAGATATAGAATCAACCTAAGTGTCCATTGATGATGGACGAATGGATAAACAAAATGTGAAGGAAATAATAATGGTAATAACAGGAGGAAATCCTTTCATGTGTAGCAACAGGGTTGAACCTGGAGGATGTTATGCTAAGTGAAACAAGCCCAACATGGGAAGGTAATTTGCACATGATTTCACGTACACGTAGAATCTAAAAAAGTTGAACTCACAGAGGCAGGAAGTAGAGTGTCAGTTTTCAAGGGTTGGGGGTGGAGGAAAATGGGGAGATGTTGATGGAAGGGTTCCCAATTTCACTTAGATAGGATGGGTACGTCCTGGAGACCTACCGTACAGCATGGTGGCTGTAGTTAATAATAATGTATTGAATGCTTGAAAATTGAGAATAGATCTTAAATGTCCTCACCACACACAGACATCTATGTAGAGTGGTGGATATATTAATTAGATTGTGGCAATCATTTCTCAGCTTCTATGTGTATCAAAATACCACATTGTACGCAATACCTATATACAATTTTTGTCAGTTATACCCCAATAAAAGTGGGAAAAACGTTGCCGCTTCTCCAGGTATGATGCTGGAGTCTCCCTCCAGGGACTCTGCAGGGGCCCAGTCTGTACACTGCATGCTGAGACCTTGCTAGGTCTGCAGGTTCTGTAAGGATCTGTAAGGTTTTCATGTCTGTGGCCTCAGGTCCCAGCCCAGAAAAAAAGAGTAAAGAAAGTCTGATAAACAAATGAACATATCCTCTAGACGAGAGTGAGTTAGTGCAGGAGGGCACCCAGCCACGGCATTCTTTGGGTCCTCTCCCTCTGCAAGGTGGCTGGTAAAGGGGGGGAGTTTGGGGCTTGTATCTCCTCTTGCATTACTCAGAGTAGCCACCAGGGGGAGTCCCACAAAGTCCACGAAGCTCTTTTCTGTGTCATATTTTGTGATGTTTCCACTAACTCCAGGGGGCAATAACACCAGCAGCTACTGTTTATGAAACTATGGCATATGTCAGTCTAAATGCTTCACGTGCGTTATTTAGGTGAATAGTCATAACCCTCTATGAGGGTCGGACCAACATCACCCCGTTTTGTCCGTGAGGGAGTGGAGACTCAGAAAAATAGAATAATTTGCCCAAGGAGGCACGATGGGTCAGTGGCAAGGCCAAGGTTAGCAGAGGTTTGCTGGGCAACAGAGCCCAGGGCAGTAGATGTCGTCCTTGACTTCCTGTCCTGTGTAGCAACAGAGAACAGACTTGGGTAGAGTGGGCGGACTGGCGTGGAAACTGATTTTGGTTCAATAAAGGAAGCCTCCAGAGGATCCCAGAGGGTGGAGCTGCATCCTCCCTGGCTTTGCTGCTGGGGCTTGTAACCAGAAGTCTCAGGGTGTGGAGGAGAAAGCCTCTGCCTGGCGTGAGCCTGTCACTGGCGCCTGGATTTCGGAAGCAGAGTGACTTATCCAGTCAGTGAGATGTTGAGAAGGTGACACCTGTTGGTCCTGCACTTGTGACACCTGCATGTCTGGCAGAGTAAGGAGTCACGTGCCACTTGTTCACAGGCAGCACAGTCCTGCATTTCTGTACTGTCTGGGTCTAAGTGGGGTGTGAGGCAGCCACGTAGGGGCTGGGGTGGGTGGGAGGCCACTCTACAGATTTGCCTCTCACTGAAAGCTGGTCCTAGACTTGGGGAAGGAGAGAAAGCCCATTCTGCTCCCACATCTAATTCACCTATTCTCCAGCAAGGACACTCTTCTATTATCCCCTGCTAGCTCAGCTGTCTCTTTCATAACTTATTCACAATAGGAGGGGACAGAAATGTGATTATTTACCACCCTTAATACCCCAGAGAAAGAACTTTGGAGGGAGAGATGCTCATGCAAAAATGAGCATCACACATAGACTGAATCACGATCTATTGGCTGTTTTTTGAATAGTGATTAAATGGCTTTGAGTTCCCCTAAAATGCTAACATTCTATAATTTTTTAATGAGACCACCAATGGAAAAAATTTAGACAGTACACAGCATTAAAATTGGCACAAATACAGTAGCAGTTTTGGTTAAAGAATGATTTTCATGATTATATATACCCTGCAGCCCACATAGTATAATAAATAGCACATCAACATGTTTTTTTTTCCCTTCTGATTCTAGCAGGGCCATTATCAAGAGAAGAAAGGCTCTAATGACAATTCCCTGTGTTTCTCTAAAAAGGCCTTTCATGTCTGGCCTCAAAGCAGACAGGGAGGAGGCAGGTGCAGCCGTGGATGTGTGTGGCAGTCTTCTGGTGCTGGTCACCGTCTCTGCTCTGCTTGGTCCAAGGCTGGAAAAGTGCCTTTGCTGCCCTGGGCATTGGCTGTGGGTGGGGACAGGTGTGGAAGGACATGTCACAGAGATAAAGACAGGCAGGGAGAGGTGTGTGTCACGTTACAATGACACAAATCCCCTGAATGCTAGTGAGAAGGAAGCCCCAGGTCACCAAGTTTCTTTGCGGACAGACGGGACACTACATCCAGGAAGAGCAAAGTAATATTTCCTGTGCACCTACTGGGTGCTTGGCCCTTTAAATACACATTCATATTTATCCCACGGCACCCATGTGAGGTAGGATGAAGGTCCCATTTTACGGATAGGTTAGTTGAGATGCAGAGAGAAAGAAATCACGCGCAAGGCACAGCACAGCAAAGAAATGTGTGAGCTGAAGATTGGATACAAGCCTTTGAGGCATGAAAGTCAGTCTTTTCACCGAGTCTGGACTGATGTGGGAGGACACATTTAAAGAAAATGTGCCTTCCATACCATGGTAGGTTGAATGATGACCTGTACAAAGATGTTCACGTCCCAATCCCTGGACCTATGAATTTTATGCTATTGAGCAAAAGGGACTTCGGGGATGTGATCGAGTTAAGGATTTTGAGATGGGGACATGATCAGGCAGGCTCTTACTATAATCAAAAGAGTCTGCATTAAAAGGGAAGGCATGAGGGTCAAAGGCTGGAGAAAGTTGTGATGGTGGACCCAGAACTTAATAGTGATGTGGCCAGAAGCCAAGGAATGATGCCACCTCCAGAAGGTGGGAGGAGGAGACAAGGAATGAGGGGAAGAAACCAGTTCTGTCAACACCCCAATTTTAGCCCCTTGTACTTGTTTTGGATATTTGACCTCCAAAACCATAAAAAAATCCATTTGTTTTCCTTTAAGACACTAAGTGTGTGTTTATTTGTCAGAGCAGCCACAGGAAACTGATACACAAACCATCTGGCATAAGAAATACACCTGGACTATCCTATTCTTATTGACTCCCCTTAGGGGATTGGTCTATTTTGGCTTCTCTTGGGCTGAGAAATTAGTTAAGTTAAATGCTGCAGCCTTGAGAAGAGGAGATGAGACTAGGTAATTGTTAAATCAGCAGTTCTCAACCTCTGGGTCGCACCCCCTTTGTAACAATGAAAATACATCGCGGCATTAGGAAGGTTGAGAAGCACTGTGTTAAATGATCCCTTTGATCTTTGATTGCCAAGGACAGGGTTAGGCAGAGTATAGCCCACAGACTGGTGCTGGTTCATGGACTGTAGGGAGGAGAGATGGGATAATTCAGAAAATGGGCTGAAGCAAGTATTCTAAACCTTTTACAGTAATTCAGCATTGCTGAGACCTCTAATCATGTGATCAAAGGACTTGCCTGGTTGAACAGGGTGTAGACAAATCTGAGTAGTGTTGAAAGTTGGTGAGTTACAGGTGGCATGAACCATGTCCTAGTTGCATGCAGGAGTCCATGATGAACTGGGAATCTATAACAACAATGTCAAAGACAACAATGACACAGACAGGTGGTTCTTCCCCATAGAAGGTCTGTGGAACGCTGGTCCAGGGCCCTGTAAATGGTATGGGGACAAATTTTGTGAAATCTAAACGTCTCAAGTCTTTTAGCAGCCTATAGCTATCAACAGAATCATATTAATATTTATATTCCTATTATATTTTGCTGATTTGAAGCTTCCAGATCGAGTTTCTCTACTGGTTATAGATGCTCATAAAAATTCTGCTCTTGTGTGTCTGTTCCAGCTTTTACTACGAATGTCTCTGCTTCTGTTTTCTTTGCCCTTTTTGTGATTTCAGCTCACACCTTCCCTAATCTTTGGGCAATCTCACACCAAGAAGATGGTCAAGGCATGTGGCAGCTTTGGGTCGAGTTGGGGAATGAAAGGTTCTTTTCCCAATTTTGTGCCACCCACAATGACCAGGATACCAAGCCGGACTGCTTGGGGAAGTCAGCCTATTATTAACACACCTCTTTGGACTTCTAAGTTCTTGCTCCTGTGGGACTCCAAAGTCATCCAAGGCCCTGGTGAGGAAGGGGTCAGAGGCCATGGAAACATTCCATTGTTTCTACCTGAACAGTCTTCTGCTGACTTGGGCAGTCAGAATCCAACAAATAGAACAAAACCTCTATGAATTTGAGCTCAACAGGGTTTATGATGGTGTTAAATGCAGAAGGTAAGGGAGAGGAAAGAGGCCAGGTGATGGGCAGACATCTCCTCCACATCCGTGTGTGGACGGTGGTTCCATTCACATGGTAGCTGACACTGGAGAAGGAAGATGACAAAGTCAGCACTGAATACTCTGCTTCCATGTCTATCAAGGTAAAGTAATCACCCTGCTTCTCTTGTACGACTTTGGGAAAGAGAAAAACAGCCTCTGATCCCCAGGAGCTGGCCTGACCTCCCAGTCAGACCTCAGTGTTCTGAGGACCTAGCCTGGCATTCCCAGTTGGGCTGTCGTGTTGTCCTGTTGGGCATAATTCACCTCCCAGGACACCAGCATCATGCAACGTCACTCTGTGGCTGTAATATGGTCACAAGACCCTTTTGTCATCAAAAGGTAGTCTGGGCACAGATGAAGACAGGGTCACTGTACCCATCACAAGAGGCCCAACCCCCCTTTTCCAGCTGACGTGAGTGACCGTGCCGTACCCATCCTACTTTCAGCCGTGCTAATTCTCCCCTCCTTTATGTAAGAATGATCCAGGTATCCAGTTGTACAATTACCTCCCACTTCCCACCGGGATCCAAGCAAGTGAACCCCACTTCCTGGAACCCTCCCCGGAATCACCTAACAGAAGTCCACATCCTGCAATTCGCTCTCCCCGAGACTCCTTGGGCTGCCCTAAGGTATGTGCTGCCCCTCACTGTGCCAGGCCCTGAGGCCAGTCGTGCTTGAATACAGCCATGTTCCTGGTGACCTTTGGATAGGGGGACACCCACAGCCGCACTGAGAGATGCTGGGAATTATGTCCCCAGACAGACTGACGTTATCTCCTTTCCTGTGAGTTCCTATTGGTCCTGACGTCGGGTCTTAACCAAACAATTCTGTTCTCTAGGCCATCACCGCCCTTCCCAGATCTAAAGTGGAATTGTCTCCTGTGACTTAGATCTTTGCTTAAAATCCTTCCCTTCTGTCACCCATCAGTTTATCCTGTGACTTTATCCCACCCATTTCCCCTGGGCCTGCTGGAACCCAAGATCTCTCCGGGTCGTTTGCTCTCTTTTCTTTTTTCAAGTATTTCCCTTTGCCTTAACTCTGATTTGTGGACATGCCAGTTCGGTGGGGCAAGGAAAGCAAAGCCCTGGTCCAAATCCACGTGACGGTGCAGAGCAGGCAGCTGACAGTCCGGGTTCCAAACCTCGCCCCGCCGCCCCGGCCGCCCTGAGATGCAGCTCACATCCCTGGGACGCGGATTGCCATTGATCCTTCCCTGAAGTCTGGCAGTTCTGTTTGGCTATTTAAAAGAGCCTGCCATGTTGATGAATTATTTAAACCTTAGCAGCACCCAATTATGCAAATCCGATTATCTGTTTAAGGACAGCTTGGCTTGGAACAGCTTGTAGTTGTGATACTTATTATTATTATTTTTTTTTGGCTGAAAAACTGGCAAATTCAGTTGAAAGCAGAGTTTAATTTTACCCGAGGAATGCTTAGCCCAGAGCTACCTCCTTGACGGGGGAGGAAGGCCCCTTTCTTTTGCCATTGGATTGCTTTCCTTACTGTTGTTTCTATACAAGTGAGGGCTGGGAAGGGCTTTGGGGACTGACTGGTCCAATTCCTTCTCCTTGCAAAGGAGGAAACGAAAGTCGGGGGGAAAAATGACCAGGCTGGGGGTATGTGCAGCTTTTTGGTGCAGTAAGGTCTGGAATTCTTGCTTCAAGTCCAGGGCGGTGTGTCCCTGGGCCTTGCTGCCTCCTTGCTGTAAGGAGATAAATCTAGAAGGCAAACTCCGAGCTTGGCATGTCTGCTGTGGTTTGATGAGTGAAAGGTAGCTTCGTGGGCAGCACGGCTGAATAAAAAGCCCTTCATTCGTAGACATGACACTCAATCCCTTGCTCGCCCTAGAAGCTTGGCCAAAGCCCTCTCTGAACTTCATACCCAATTCTTCTGGCAACCAATTCAGGGGAGAGATTTGGACTAAACTATCTGTCACCTTTTCCATCCCCAGCCATCTGATAACTTATCCTCAGTGTAAGCACACCAGCCAGTTCCACAGGGGCGTGGCCTGTGTAATCACGCAGGACCCCACACCCAGGAGGGCCCGGTGCTTGCTGTAATGCTCTGCTATTACCATCTTGGAATTTGTAATTTTTGAACAAGGGGCCCTGTCTTTTCATTTTGCACTGCCCCCCACCCCCCAAAATAAGGTAGCTGATCCCAGCTATCCTATTCTTAGGGAGATAAAACTGAAGAAGTTAAAGGGAAAACTTACTTTTGCTCTGAGTTTTCCTGGCCAAATTGTGCCACCCAAGGGAAGAGAGCTGGGTTGAACCCTGTCCTCCCGGGGACCCCAGAGGAACGGGAGCCATCTGCCCTACTTGCTCATTTCATCCTTCCCGCCATTTCCCGATGGGGTCTTCTCACCTGGAAATTCCTTCTTTTCCCGGGCTCTTTGTGATTGATGTGTTGACCACTTAAGCCAGACAGAATAGCCTCTTCTATCCTGACTACAGCAAAGATCACAGCTTACCCCACCCCAGCCTCCTTGACGATTGCATTAAATAGTTCACAAAACACACATCCAACACCGCAGAGGGTAAGAAACGGCCCTTCCTCAAAGGCCACGTGCCAGGATGAGAGAGAGAGATGCAGGGAACCGAGCTGGCAGCTGACCAAGAGTGGAGACCTTAGTCCTGTATTTGCAAGGAACTGAATTCTGCCAACAATTCCATGTGGAAGAGGACTCTGAGCCTCAGAAGAGGAATGAGGACCCAGCCCAAACTTTGATTCTGACCTATACAGAGTCCAGTCGACTCACACCAGGACTTCTGACTGATGGAAACTATGAGATAATACACGTGTTTGTTTGTTTGTTTGTTCTTTTGAGACAGAGTTTCTTTTTGTCGCCCTCAGTAGAGTTCTGTGGTATCATAGCTCACAGCAACCTGAAACTCTTGGGCTCAAGTGATCCTCCTGCCTCAGCCTCCCAAGTAGCTGAGACTATAGGCGCTCACCACAATGCCCGGCTATTTTTTAGAGATGAAGTCTCTGGCTCAGGCTGGTCTTGAACCATGAGCTCAGGCAATCCACCTGCCTCGGTCTCCCAGAGTGCTAGGATTACAGGTGTGAGCCACTGCACCCGGCCTTCCTGTGTTGTTTGAAGCCCCTAAGTGTGTGCTGATCTCCTGTGGCAGCAAAGGACGCTCATCTGCTTTTGTATCAGATAAAGATCACGTGTTTCTGGGTCTGGTTCTTGCTAGATGAGGGATCCGTCATTCAGCGTGATGGTTCTCTAACGTTTGGCATCAGAACTCCTTTAAACTTTAAAAATTACTGTAGACAAAGAGATTTTGTTTATATGGTTGTATTTGTTGATATTCATCATATTAGAAATCTAAACTGAGAATGCAATAAAAATAGCAACAGCAACAATAACCAAAGCAGCCTTTCCTGCCGTCTGCATTCTATTCATACATGTTCCCCCTCTGGACGGTTCCAGACATCTTTTCATCTTTTTCTGTTTCGTAGTCGGTGGAGACTGCCTGTTTCATTGGCAGCGTCCTCCCCTGTGTCACCCAGCACAGTGCTGGGCTCCTAGTCACTCCTCACGTGCTTGGGGACCTCCTCGGCTTTGTGCAGGTCACTCCCATGGCAGGCTTGTTGGAGACAGGGGAATTATAGCTTTGGTCCTTGGTGGGGTGCAGACCACAGCCACATCCAGTGGGTGGTGGTTCCTAACCCGTCCTGCTCTTTCTTACCTCCTTTCAGAGACATTAGGAAGAAGGCCTGACTGCTAGGAGGGGATGTGTGAATGCGCTCCATCCCCACGTCTGCCGTGTTTGCTTCTGAACATCTCCTGACCTCAGACCCTCAGCAGCGTTGGGCTCCTCGACAGCCTCCCTGCCCATCCTTTCTCCTTCTCTTATCCCTCCTCCGGTGCCACCAAAGACACAGTGGCTGTGTGGGTCTCTGGATGAAAAACTTTTTGTGGCTTCCCACTGCCTTCAAGGTAGAAATACCAAACTCCTTAGCTAAGACTCATGGCTTTCCGTGGCCCAGATCTCATTGATCTTATCAGACCCTTCTGTGTCACTTGTGTCCTGGCCTGCTGTGTTCCCTTCCCCTGTGTCACTGCTGTGAGGCCTTCTCTCTCGCCATCCTGTGTTGCTGTCCTCCAGGCTCTCGAGCAGTGGTTCTCAACCTTCCTAATCCCGCGATGTATTTTCATTGTTACAAAGGGGTCGCGACCCACAGATTGAGAACCGCTGCTCTAGAACAATGGTTTTCAATCTTTTGTTTTAATCTCACAACACACTTGATCCTATAGTTAAAATTCTGCAGCACACTTACATTATGTTGATTTTACTCTTTTTGTTAAAGAGTAAAAAAAAGAAGATACTGTGGTTTTGAACTTATTTTAATTTAATTAATGATCTTTTCAAAATTTTCTTGGCACACGTAAGAGCCTCTCACGGCATACCAGTGTGCTGCAAGAATCACTGCCCCAGAGCCTTCTCTTTTCCCCTGGAGAGAGATGCCTGCCCATCCAATACCTGCTCTTCTGGGGAACCATCCCCCACACAGCCTCCGTCTTGCTGACTTATCAGTTACGTTGTTCCTCTCTGTCCTACAAATGCTGAATGCTTCTCTTTTTTTTTTTTATTTTTTGTAGAGACAAAGTCTCACTTTATCGCCCTTGGTGGAATGCTATGGAGTCACACAGCTTACAGCAACCTCCAACTCCTGGGCTTAGGTGATTCTCTTGCGTCAGCCTCCCGAGTAGCTGGGACTACAGGCACCCGCCACAGCGCCTGGCACAGCGCCTGGCTATTTTTCTGTTTTTGCAGTTCGGCCAAGGCTGGGTTTGAACCCGCCACCTTCGGTATATGGGGCCGGCGCCCTACTCGATGAGCCACAGGAGCCACCCGCTGAACGCTTCTCAATGTGTTGTTTAGCTCTACCTTCTTGGGACATAACCCACGGTGCCTGGGGCTGCACAGGTGGCCAGTGAGTGTTGAGTGGCCAGCTTGAAGGTTTTGGGAGGGAGCAATGGACCTAACAGATCTGGCTTTAGAAAAGTCACTCTTGGTGACTGGACTAGAGAATAGGATGGAAGGTCTATGACTGGAGGCAGAAGAAGGGTCAGGAAATGTCCCCAGTATTATTATAGCAAGAAATTGTGGTGGCAGCAAGACTGGAATTTATCATATAAACAAAAAAATGAGGACAAGGGATGAAAAATGCTCATTAAAATGGCATCTGGCTCTCTGGCCTTCATATTGCCTCTTTAAATTCTCTAAAAAATATCTATGAAACATGAAATAAATGCTCACAACATCACCCAAAACTATGACTGGTAACTCGCTGAATACAGAATCAGAGAGGGATTTCCATTTACTCTACCACACATAGATTTGGACTGAGAGAAACCTGCTCCCTGGCCTTGTCAAACACACCCCCCTGAGGGAAGGGACTTTGTACTGCTTGATTCTGAGATTCTGGCACCGTAAGAATCAGAAAATAGGGCAGCCACCTTTCTACCATGAGATGTCTAGAATATTGCTCCTCCCCTTCCAACCTCTGCTTCTATTCTGCTTCCTGTCCCTCCTACCCCGCTGCCCCCAGCCTCCTGATTGTACACAGCCAGTGATGATAACTTGGAATCTACAGAGCAGAAAAAATTGTGTTGTTTTACACTGTGAAGTTCAAGCTCCAGAGATGAGCAGCTGCAGGTGAAGGAATGGCCAGAGAATGAATTGCAGCAGCATTGCATGCTGGGAGTTGTAGTCTTTTGCATGGGGAGACTCGAACTCTCCATCACTGCAGAAGAGGTCCTATTGGAAAAGCCAGTTATCTGCTAGCAACTAAGCTGTCAACTTTAGTCTACACTCCTTGAGAAGATCTGAAAAGATTTAGCCATCACCCATGAGAACAGAGAGTGAGGCAGTACTTTTCTTACATTTTGTATTTTCACAAGGTTTAGATTGAGTCTGGCTTTTTTGAAGATAAACAATAAGGAAAAAAGCAAATAAAAATCCCATGAAAAAGTATTACAGATCAAGAGAAAAGAGATGAAGACCTATCTCTTTAGACTTGAGGAAAAAAATCAGCAAACTGTTTTGTGTCTTTGGCAGACATTAACAAGACATGGTTTGATTGAAAAAGAAGCATGAAGCCAAGAGGAAACAGGTTGAGCTGAGGAGGATATTGGATGAGATAAGGAAGAATTTCAATTACTCCTTAGTCAATGATCGAATCAAAACAAGCTATAATTACAGACTGTATAGGACGCCGTAGCAATGAGAATACAACTTATCGACATGGATGGAATGTTGCCAAACATATACCCAAAGGAATATTTATAGCTTTTAACAATTTTCTTATCAGGCAAGAAAGAGGGGAAAAAAATATGAACTAGGGATTCAACTTGAGAAGCGGGGGAAAGAACCGCAAAATTACTCCAGGTAAACAGAAAGAAGAATAGACTGAATTTAAGACCAGAAGTCAATATTAGAAAAGAGAGTAGAATTGGTAAATAAATTTAAGATTGACTATTTTTAGATGAACACAGCAATCTTTGACAATCTTACTAAAAGAGATTAAAAAGAAGTATTCAGCACTAGGGAAGATAACGAGAATCTAAACACGGATGAAGTAGAAATTACAGTAAACTACTCTGCAAAACTTCCTGTCCATGAATTTGATAATCTGGATAAACGGAATAATTTGCTAGCAAAAATAAAAATAACCTAAGTGGACATAACTTATCAATAAATACCGAGGGTGCCAAAAAATGTATACACATTCTAAGGGAAAAACTGTATTAGAGTTGTAACACTAAATATATACTGATAACAAAAGATGAAGATGGTTGTGTTTGAGCACCGCTGGTAATTGCAGAAGTCAAACACGACTTGACTATTACAATTCTCTCTGTTTGAGAGAGTTTGGGGAGAATCATCTCACAGCTCTACCTCCAAAGGTGGTGAGAGTTTCCGTCGTCAGTGGGCAAGGGCTTGAGTGAAATGTGAGACCTTATGGAAGGTCCCAGGCACCTTCTAGCACATTGTTTTCTGCCTTTTTCCTGCTCTATCCCCTTTCCTGCCCCTCCTTAGCTTCTCCTTCATGGCTATCTTTTTCTGGAATCCCAAGAAAAGTCTTCCCCCTGTGTCACCCAGTCTAGTTTCCACATTGAATTTACTTCTTCCCCAGTAGCTTACCCAAACAAATCCTATTTCCTTACCAAAAGAAATTCAGGGGCTGGGAGGGGAGGGATGAGCAGGGAAGGTGCAAATTTCTCGGTCTTGTTAGATCGACACACATTTTATAAAGGCTCATGCATACATGCAGTGTTATTCACTGCCTTTTTACTTGCATCAGAACATTTTTCATGTAGCTACCCAGTTTTAAAAATTATCTTTTTTTTTTCTTGGAAGAATAGGTGATCCACTTATTAAGACTACTTTTCTCTAAAAATAGCTACATTTTCTTCATTCATTCTGGCCTCTGCAATTCTCTGCACATTGAATTTGACTGAATTGCTGAGGTTTTTTATTTTTATGTTTTAAGAAGGATGGCTAGCATTGACTAAGGACCTATTACATGCTAGACAGTATGCTAAAGGCTGTATCTTATAGGTTATCTTATAGGTGCCTCAAATCTCTTCTTGAGCAAGGCAGGTATATAAATACATTCTAAAAATACATGATCTCATTCAATCATGATGGCATGATGTGCCCAGCCTTCCCACAGTGAGTTAGGGCAGTCAGTGCTAATCGGTGAGCGGTGCGGGCCAGGTGATCTTTCAAGCTCTTGATGTATAGTGACCCGTTTAATCCCCACCCTATGACAACCACCTGAGATGACGTCATTCTTATTTCTATTTCATAAATGAGGATGTTGAGCACAATGTGGTGAATTCAACACAAGGAAACACAACCAGGACCTAAGAGAGCCAAGATTCCAACCCAGGCCGTCTGGCTTCCCAGGCAGCACTAACTGCCGTGTTCTCCGCTCTGTGCACGTCAGTGTTGGCTGAATATGTGTAGCCTGGATGGCTGCTCAGCCCATTGGAAGTTAAGGCCTGGACAGGTGCTAAGATGTTCCAGACGCTGGAGCCTGGAAAATCTCAGCCTCTTCTTCCATCTCTTTCGATACACAACAGCAGCCACAATCAAAGAAGCCTGTGACAGCTTCTTCTCTATCCCCTGAGGGGTCTTGACAGTGGCACGTGGGGGAAACTGGCTTTGGGATAAACCCGCCTGGGGGGCAGGCTGGGCTCAGTGTCTCCATGCCTGTGAGAAGATGTTGGGCATGCCAGCCAAGCTCTCGGAACTCAGTTTATTTGCAAATAAAACAGTGATAATGTTTTCCACCTTGTGGGATTGTTAGAGACATTTAAAGTTGCAATTGCTGATGTGGATTTGTGAGAAGAAGGTGTCCACAAAGGGCAGTGCTTTTGCCTTTCCTTGAAGAGTTTTGCTCTGGGCTCCAAGGTTAGTGCTCACCTTCTGCATCCCCTGTTGGATGTGATTCCTCTTGGAAGATTCCAGCACTGTTGATTATCCCCCTCAGGGCCCACATGGTCTGTAGGGACACAATCAGCACTGCTGTGTGTTATGTTCTGGGAGAAATACAATATGACAGAATTCACAGGAGTGAAAGCCACATGTCTCTCTCCTCGCCTCCCTCCACCATCTCTGCTATTCAGAACCCTGCCCTGCTGGGATGGTGTCTCTGCAAAGGACAGGAAGTAGTTACATTTGCAGAGATAGGAGAAAAGGCAGACAAGGGTCCCTCCCTGGCCTCAACTCTTTGGGGCACCCAGAGCCCAGAAGAAGCTAGAAGCAGAGATTGGTTCCGCCTCTCTTCTCCTCCCCAGCCCCTATGACCCATTCTCCAGACTCCACCCAGAGTCACCTTCCTAAAATACAATTTTGACCTTGACATCCCTGCTCCAAACCTTCCCCTGGGGACGCAGGCCACACTCCTCAGCTGGCCTTCCTGACCTGCTCTCAGGCTCTCCACTCCTGTGCCACCCACCTTGAACTCATCGCAGTTTCTCTGAGCACCACCCTTCCTATACCCCTGTGTCAGGGCACAGGTCTCCATCCTTTGTCTGGAATATTCTCTGCTCACTTCTTCGCTAGAAAAGTCCTCCTCATTGTAGGAGGATGGGTTCATCATTTTGGGAACGTCTCCCCAGGGACTCTTTCCTCTTCTTCTCACTGGATCCTATACACACGTCTGCACAGCACTTAAGGCCCGGCATGGCCAGCACTGTCCCTACGCTCCTGCCTTCCTTGGAAGCTCCTAGGGGCCAGAGATAATACTTCTTTCCTTTCTGGAGGCTTACAGTTTAGCACAGCTCTCCGTACGTAAGTGCTTCTCAAATGTGTGTTGAATGAATGAATAAATCATGTAATCTCACAATTTGAGAAGCAGGAAAGATCAGCTGAGTCAATCCTCTCATTAGTTACTTATAATGAAGAGTCTTAACTGGCTGGGATATAAACATGAAAGCCTTAATTTCTTTCCCCCTTCTAACTGCTGCCAGCTGTGCCCACCGCACCCCCATTCCTTTCTAAGTGGAGGGCTCTCTTTACTGCAGCTCAGGCTGGTGCCAGGAGTGTTAGTTACTCTTGATATTAAAAGAGGCTTATTTTGATTATTAAGAGTCATATCTGTTTACTTCTGAAACTTCAATCCTGTATGAGATTCAAAAGTCCTTTAACATCCCACAAAGTCTAGAGTTGAAACATCAGTGATTGAGGTGGGGCTTATGAGAAGAGGTGCACCCTCTCACATAAACCTTTTCCCTCACCCCTGCATGGTCCTCTCTGGTGCTGAGGTGGGAGGAGGGACGAGTATGTTTTCTCATTTGGTTGTTCACAAAAATCAAGTTGCTCTCACTTGAGCTGGTTATTAGCAATGGGGTTGGCAGGTTATAAGCTCAGAGTGGACTTGGGTGGCTCCAACAGGCCCCATGGTTGAGGGTCTTGCTTGCAAACACATCCTGTAGGCTTTGTGTGTGTAGGCTGAATCCTGCGCCTCCCCTTAGGGAGCTGAGTGCCAGAGCCCCCAGGTGGGAGCCCCTCCTAGCTCCTCACCGTGGTGTTCTCAGATGCTGCAGCCTTCCCTTCCAGGACCCTCCCTTTGAGGCTTGCAATATACTCACGATCACCCAGCTCATAAATTTCAGTGCTGGGATTAAATCCCAAGTCCCTTGGATTCTGATCTCAAGTTCTTTCCTCAGATACTCTCTCCTCAGATACTGAGTCAAGTTCGGAAAGTGACCACAGTTAATATGTACATAGGAACATGCTTAGAGGAAAACAAATGAAAATGACAGCAGAGAAGAAATTCTGTTTTTTCACTTACTAACCCACTCTGTTGACTCTGTGGAAATGGGCATTTGCACTCAGATGACATAGCTTTTCAGAAGGTAATTTGGAAATATCTATTGCAAAAGTTGTCAGAATTGCAATAGAGTCCCTTGTTTCAAACCCCGACAAATGGAGCTGGGGAAGGCCACCAAGGGAGATTTCACATGTCCTTATGCTGGACAACAAGAACTATCACAAAAGACTTTACAAAAACCACTAACTTGCACAAAGGACATCACAACCATAAAAAAAATATTCTACCAGGGCATCTTCCCAGGAGTTGTCCTCACAATGTTGGACTGATGCCACCTATGTTATCAATCCTTGTAGCCAAGAATAATTGTCTCAGAATGACAAGCGTTTCCTGTAGAAACCTTCATCTTCCTTTGACTTCATGAAAACACCCATGCAGACTCCCATTTTAATGTTCATTCTTGAGTTGATATTGCTTTCTGTTAGAGAGTCTTCCTCTCTGTCCATTGCTAAGGTTTGACACTGTCAAAATAAAAAATGCAAATGCTTTTTGCCTTTGTAACTCCACTCTTAGGAATTTATCTTAAAGATATTGTTGACCAGCACCAGGTGGACGAGAATGTTCACTGCATGTTGTTTGTAATCACGAATGCTGGAAGTGACCCAAACGCCCATCAACAGGGAAGTAGTTAAATAAATTATGATATGACATACTATAGAATATTGTGCACCTTGTTTATTTTCTTTAAACAGCAATTACCATATGCGTTTATCATATGTCCCCTCGCCCATACCTCCCAGACTAACTCAGTGAGGACAGGACCCAGAAGGTATTATGGGTTTGTTGAGAATCTGGGTTCTGTAGTCAGACCACCTGTGTTCAAATCCTGGGCCCACCAGGAACTAACAGGGTGACTCTGTGTGAGTTAATTGACTTCTTTGAACCTCTATTTTCTATTCTGAAGATGAAGCTGTCAATTATACCTATGTCATAGGTTGTTATAATAAGGGAATGTCAGTAAGTGGTGTCCATGTCAAGGTGAAGGTGACTCACCCATGAGCATGCACTTGGCAGCTCAAACAGTCCCTGGAACAGTGCAGTGCACACTACACATTTGAGGAATGAATGAATGAAGTATATAAACTGGCATAGAAGGATGTCCAAGGTATATGGTTAGGGGAAAAACAATCAAGCTGTAGGACAATTTATCTAGTCTAATCCATTTGTATAAAATACATTAAAAATTCAACTGGATTACGATCACCAAAATGTGGAAACAACCTAAATGCCCACCAATCCAGGAATGGATTAACAAACTATGGTATATGTACACTATGGAATACTATTCAGCCATTAAAAAAATGGAGACTTTACAGCCTTTGTACTAACCTGGATGGATGTAGAACACATTATTCTTAGTAAAGCATCTCAAGAATGGAGAAGCATAAATCCCATGTACTCAAGTTTGATATGAGGACAATTAATGACAATTATTGACACGGTGGGGGTGAAGGAAGGGGAGAGCAGAGAGAGGAAGAATGCGGGAGGGGTGGGGAAAGGAAGAGCAGAGAGAGGGAAGGAGTAAGGGG
>CAUYON010057322.1:0-10115 GCA_963573935.1 Arctocebus calabarensis
GCATCACAGCTCACAGCAACCTCCAATTCCTGGGCTCAAGCAAGTCTCCTGCCTCCACCTCCCAAGTAGCTGGGACTACAGGTGCCCGCCACAATGCCCGGCCATTTTTTGGTTGCAGCTGTCATTGTTGTTTGGCGGGCCCAGGCTGGATTCGAACCTGCCAGCTCAAGTGTACGTGGCTAGCGCCTTAGCCTGTTGAGCCACAGGCGCCGAGCCGGTTTTTCGATTTTTAGTAGAGACAGGGGTCTCGCTTTTTGCTCAGGCTGGTCTGGAACTCGTGAGCTCAAACAATCCCGGAGTGCTAGGATTACAGGCGCAAGCCATTATGCCTGGCTGAAACTGTTAATTTTATTTTCAGACTGGTTATTGCTAGTGTATAGAAATGAACTGATATTTGTGTATTATTCTTATATCCTGAAAGCTTGCCAAATTCTTTGATAATTAATAGAGCACTCCTTAAGCCCCCCCCCCTTTTTTTTTGAGATAGTCTTACTTTATTTATTTATTTTGCATTTTTGGCTGGGGCTGGCTTTGAACCCGCCACTTCCAGTACATGGGGCCAGCCCCCTACTCCTTTGAGACACAGGCGCCACCCGAGTCTTACTTTGTTAACCCTGATATAGTGCTGTGACCTCATAGCTCACAGCAACCTCAAACTCTTGGCCCAAGCAGCTGGTCCTACAGGTGCCTGCCACAGCGCCTGGTGACTTTTAGAGACCTCTCCCTCTTGCTCAGGGTGGTCTTGAACTTGTGAGCTCAGGCAATCCACTGCCTTGGCCTCCCAGAGTACTGGGATCGCAGGTATGAGCACTGTGCTTAGCCCTTCTCTGTAAGTCTGAATGTCTAAGTTGAGATTAACTTTCAGGTCAGAGAGCAACGCTGAATGCTGAAGAAATGGCTGCCTTCTATGAGGGATTTTTAAGTAAAAATTTTCAGAAGCACATGTGTTATAACAGGTAAGTGCTTACTTTTTTCCCTAAAATGTGAATGTTACATCCAGAGGGTTATTTTTTTACCTGGATTTCATGATATTCATGTTTATATCAGAGGTAGAAGTTGCAGGACTTTGTCAACTTTGTTTTTGCACCTGTTAATAAAATTAACAGCTTTAGATTATTTGCTTGACAACCTGACAGCAGTTCTCACCCACAGTGCTTGGAGAATGGGTTCTGAACACTTCTGTTCGGGAGTCTTCCTCTGAGGAGCCTGAGTCTGGGCCAGAAGAAGCACAGGTTGAGTTGAGACATCTTCTGGTGGAAAACAAAGAGGCCAAAAGAGGCCGACAGGGAACAAGCACCACGTGGGGTGCACAGGGCCCCGCGCAGGGGATACCCACTGGTCAGGGTCTCACAAAGAAGAATGACCACCATGGATTAAAAAATGGAGTTTTTTTTTTTTTAATTTTGAGACAGAGTCTCACATTATTGGCCTCGGTGGAGTGCTGTGGCATCACAGCTCACAGCAACCTCAAACTCTTGGGGTCTAGCAATTCTCTTGCCTCAGCCTCCTTAGTAGCTGAGACTATAGGTACCTGCCACAACGCCCACCTATTTTTCTTTTTTTTAAAGATGAGGGCTCACTCTGGCTCAGGCTGGTCTTACCTGTGAGCTCAAGCAGTCCACCCGCCTCGGCCTCCCATAGGGCTAGGATTAGAGGCGAAAAAAATGGAGATTTTTATTTTTATTTTCAGAGTTAAGGTCTTGCTCTTTCTCCCATCCTGGGAGCACGGTGGTACAGTCATAGCTCACTGTAGCTTTGAATGCCTGGACTCAAGCCATCCTCCTGCCTCAGCCTCCGAGCTGCAGGTCATCTGTACTAGTGAAGTGAAATCTGGCTTCTCCATGACAGGAGTCGCGTCCCAGCGGGGTGCCGGTTCTTTCCCTGGTAGCCCTGCTTCTGTATATGGCACTGTTTCTCATTCTTACAGCACTCTGCACAGAAACATAAAGACCAGTCTTGTGTGGAGAGAGTTTTCTATCCAACCACATGTTTTATTTATTTTGTTTTGTTTTGGGTTTTTTGAGACAGAGTCTTACTATGTTCCTTGGTAGAGTTCCATAGTCATAGCTCATAGAAGCCTCAAACTCTAGGACTCAAGTGATCCTCTTGCCTCAGCCTCCCAAATAGCTGGGACTATAGCTGCCATAATGCCCAGCTATTTTTAGAGATATTTTCTTGCTCTTGCTCAGGCTGGTGTTGAACTCATGAGCTCAGGCAATCCACCGCCTCGGCCTCCCAAGTGCTGGGATTACAGGCATGAGCCACTGTACCTGGCCAGCCATGTGTTTTAACCTCTTGTTACCACTGCTGTTGAGCCCTCGATGTTCCCTTCCTTCTGTACTGAGGTTCAGTAAGCCTCATGAGCCCAGGGGGACGGAAGTCCATGCTCACTAGCTCATCCAGCTGGAAAGCACTCACTGGACTTGCTGGCCAAGGGCTGCCATTTCAGCTGCCAAGGGCTTAGCACTGGAGTCAGGGATGTGTACAGTCCAGCTCTGCCTATTCAATTTGCAATGCCCACAATGGGGTGGATTTGTAAGTTTCCCCCTGTCCTGCCAGTGGCTGTGTGTGAGTTCCATCCAGATATTTATTTATATGGGAATTTCTGGAATTATTTCTTCAGGGGCACAAATTATACAATACCTCAGATCTCTAGAGAAAGATATGAGCCTTTATGATGTTGGAGCTTAGAATAAATTAGCTCCTCACAGTGGAGAGCTTTTGTCATGCACTTTTTATGCAAATAAGGTGCCAAAGACCCCTCCATGTTCCCCAGGCTCCAGAATGCTGCTGGACTTATCAGGGTTTTCTTAGGGCTCTTTTGAAATCTTTTAGCAAAAACCAAAGGAGGGGCCAGCTCCACAACTCATGCATGTAATTCTAGCACTCTGGGAAGCCAAGGCAGGTGGATTGCCTGAGTTCACAGGTTCAAGACTAGCCTGCGCAAGAGTAAGACCCCATCTCTAAAAAATAGCTGGGTATTGTGGCAGGAGCTTGTAATCCCAGCTACTCTGGAGGCTGAGGCAAGAGAATCGCTTGAGCCCAAGAGTTTGAGGTTGCTGTGAGCTGTGACTCGAAGGACTCTACAGAGGGTGACAAAGGGAGACTCTGTCTCAAAAACAAACAAACAACCAAAAAAGGACAGTTGACTGCAGGGCCTCCAGGAATGGAAAAGCCTTCTTTTCAGTCTGGCTTTAGTGAGAGCAGGAAAGGGAGGACAGTGGGCAGGTCGAGGGCTGCTCACATCTGAGTAGCCTACCCCGTGGCTGGGTGCCGCCTGTGATGAGGCGTCAGGCCCCATCCCTGGGGCTGTGTCACCTGTGCTGCTCCCATTTCTCTGCAGAGAGTGGTACAAGCGGAACTTTGCCATCACCTTCTTCATGGGAAAGGTGGCTCTGGAGAGGATCTGGACTAAGCTTAGACCTAAACAAAAGAAGACACGCAATTAGGAGTCCATCCTTACCCTGACCCCCAGAGTTCGGGTTTCCAGAGGAGCAAGTGGGCGCAGCTGCTCATTTTACAAGGCTCTAGAAAACTGCACGTGATCCCAGGAAGTCCCGCTGCTGCTTACGAGGGCCTCAGCCTGTGCTTCTGGATGGGTGGGACCCCTCCTGACTGTGGATCCCAAGCTGGCACCTTGTCACAGACATGGTGTTAAATAAAGCCCAAGCACTGTGTGCCCATTTTCTGTTTTGGATTATGCCAATTAAAAACAGAATATAAAACCATTAATAACGTTTCACTTGGAAAAAATTTTCATCCACTGGCGAGCAGTTTAGTAACTGGCCCCGGCATCAGCACTGGCCTCACGAGGAGTTGGCAGTGGGCTATTGGGGTCCTCACGGGCTGTGCCCCAAATGAGATGAGGTTGTGCAGGAGCTGGCGCAGGTGCCGATTGGAGCAAGGCAGGTCACCGTCAGGTGCTGTCCAGGCACTGTCGAGAGCTCTTCTCCTGTTATGGGAAGGCAGACCTTAGCTTCCAAAGTTTCCCCAAGCTACTTACTCCCTGGACCAGGGCACTCTTCATTTTAAAGGCTTTCAAAGTCAGTGTCATTTGAGACCGGGCTGTATAGTTATAAGTGATGAGGCTGTCTTATCCCGCATCCTGGCCGTGTAGCATGGGTGGTCACAGCCTGCAGGGGCACGCCTGACTCCCCCATGGGAAATGGCCTCTGAGCCAGGGACTCTAGGAAGCATGTCCTCTGAGGAGAGAGATGTTTGAGATTAGCCAAAAGCTACTTCGCAAACAGTTTTTATTCCAAAATGGGGCATGACAAGTCATAAGACTAAATTTCTCTGTGACTTTTAAACTGTTGCCACCACAGATGATGTCCAAGGCCTGCCTTGGCCTGTATGAGTGGGCAGAGGCACAAAGCCTTGTCTCCCTGTGTGTCTGAAAAGTTCCGGAGAGTCTCCACAACAGAATGGGAAACGGTGCACCAGACGACACTCACTGTGGGCTTCACAGAAGAGGGACTGCCCCAACCCCTCCACTCAGCCCCTCTGCTCAGTGCCACTGCCGGCCCATCACCAGGCTTCGTGACTCCAGAGCTGGCAAAGAAGCAGGGGGAAGCAGTGAGCAGGTTCAGTGCTGGCAGCGCAGAGGCTGTCTCCTAGCGTTCAGTTCCCTCTCTCAGACTTACGAAGTAAAGAGCCTCTTCTCCCAGGTGGCGTAACAGTGGAATACTTAGCATCACCCTGTAATACAGACTCTGGCTCTCTTTGCACATCTGTTCTTAGGGATTTTGACAGTGACTTTTCACCAGATAAAGACAAGTAGATTGTCTAAAAGGAAACTTGGTATTCAGAAAGTGAGCACTAGTTGCTTGCTAAAGACGCGTGCCTGCACACGCTGTCCTGGCTGCCCAGTGTGGAATGGTAGCCTGTAGGTTTGTTAAAGGGCTTCTGACATAGGCACGTCTTGGTCACACTCAAAGATGGCGAAGGCATTTTGGCCCAAGCAAATGGTGTCTGCTTTGCAGTCATACAAGTGTGTGTACGTTGTACAAAAACTGCTGACCACTGCTGTTCTCACCTCATTGTATAATTGACCTCCTCGAGGTCCTAAGGGCTCCCAGAGTCAAGCTTCTGCAGGTTTCAAGGAAGAGAAACTTACTCAAGCTAGCCAGGCAAGGGGGTTAGGGCGGGCAAGTGGTAGTTAGAAGCCAGTGGTCCCTGGAATCAGGCCATCCAGGGCTCTGAAACTTGGAAGGGATCACAATGCCTGTGTGGCAGTCAAGGGCTTCAAGTTTCAGTCTCCGTCCACCTGCAGACTGAGCTGCCAGCCTTCCGATGGGGTGGGTGGTGGGTGGTGCTGGGCCTTGGGCAGGTTCCTGTCCTGTGGACAGCAGCTGCAGAGCCAAGGCCAGGGAAGGCAGAGTGACATAGGAGCTGAGCAGACTTGGGTCTCACTCTCTACCTGTTCCTGAGAGTCTCCACAATGGAACGAAGCTCCAGGCCTGAGGCCAAGGACACTGCCTTGGAAGAGTGACCCACAGGTGAGCGGGAATGAGCACACACACTCCGACGGGGGTGCATGTGGTCCCTTGACTTCATAAAGCAGAAGTTACCGTGAAAGGTAATGCAGGAGCTGTGACCCACAGTGGCAGTGCTCTGAGCTGGGAGGTGAAGTGGAGTGGTGGGTGTCTCGACCAGTTCAGTGCCCAAGGGTAACAGACAGCTCTCACACCTCCGCCGCTTCAGCCCCTACTGCTCCCAGAATTGTTCACCTGACCTCACTTCTGTGGGAAGGTGGTACTAAAAACTGGCAGCATATTTTTAGCAATTAAAGACCTAAATGGAGTTGAAATCTCAGTGACATATAAGTAGTCCTTTTGAATAATTTTAACTTGATTCTTGGTATTAACTGTCTCAGTAGATTCTTAAACGCTAATAAGCAAATTAGCCAGAAATGTCAGCGCTATTTTCCTATTTTGGATTCTTCAACATCTAAGATTAAATGATTATGGTAAATGGTACTTTTTGTCACAAATACTACAAATAGGCTTGGCACCCGTTGCTCAGTGGTTAGGGTGCTGGTCACATACACAGGTTCGAACCCAGCCCTGGCCAGCTAAAACAACAATGACAACTACAACAAAAAAGGGCGGCACCTGTGGCTCAAAGTAGTAGGGCGCCGGCCCAATATACCAGAGGTGGCAGGTTCAAACCCGGTCCTGGCCAAAAACTGCAAAAAAAAAAAAAAAAATAGCTGGGCATTGTGGCGGGCGCCTGTGGTCCCAGCTACTCAGGAGACTGAGGCAAAAGTGTCACTTAAGCCCAGGAGTTGGAGGTTGCTGTGAGCTGTGACACCATGGCACTCTACGCAGGGTGACATAATGAGACTCTGTGTCAAAAAAAACTCAAAACAAATACTACACATAAATTGTAATAAGGTTTATTCTGACCCTCAAATTTATATGCTCAGTTTTTAAAAAATTAGGTTAAGATGACTATCTATCTCAGCCATATTCAAATAAAGCTTCTATGGAACTTTAAATTTTCACAAAATGAAGTGTATCTCAGTGATAAATTTTATACCATTTTTCCTACAAAATGCATGTTTGATTAAATTCCACATATTTTTAATGCTTCTGTTTTCTGAATTAAATGCTATTAATTAAATGCTAAATATTTTTAATGCTAATGTTTTCTGAATTAAAAAACAAAATAAAATTGAGTCTCTTCCCCATTCTGTGTTGGGTGGTATTTGTAGATAACAGGTTTTTCTTTTTGGGGAGAGACAGGGTGCTCTGTCATCCAAGATGGGCTGCAGTGGTGTGATCATAGTTCACAGCATCCTCAAACTCCTGGGCTCTGAGTAGCTGGGACTATGGACATGCCACCACAACAAATCAACTTTTTTATTTTTTGGAGAGATAGGGGTCCCACTGTGTTGCTTAGGCTGTTCTCAAACTACTGGCCTCCAACAATCTTCCTGCCTTCCAAAGGATTGCAGTTTGAGCTACCACACCTAGTTATCATTTATATTTTTTTAATTTCAAAATATTGGGCTCGGCGCCTGTGGCTTGAGCGGCTAAGTCACTAGCCACATACACCTGACTTGGCAGGTTCGAATCCAGCCCGGGCCGCCAAACAATGATGGCTACAACCAAAAAATAGCCAGGCGTTGTGGCAGGCACCTGTAGTTCCAGCTACTTGGGAGGTGGAGGCAGGAGAATTGCTTGAGCCCACGAGTTAGAGGTTGCTGTGAGCTGTGATGCCATGGCACTCTACCCAGGGCGACAGCTTGAAGCTGTCTCAAAAAAAAAAAAAAAAAAATATATATATATATATATATAGAGAGAGAGAGAGAGAGAGATAGATAGATAGATAGATAGATTTAGGGTACGTGTGTTTTTGTTATAAGGATATCTTTCTTTTTTTTTTTTTTTTTGAGACAGAGCCTCAAGCTGTCGCCCTGGATAGAGTGCCATGGCATCACAGCTCATAGCAACCTCCAATTCCTGGGCTCAAGTGAGTCTCCTGCCTCTGCCTCCCAAGTAGCTGGGACCACAGGTGCCTGCCACAATGCCCAGCCATTTTTTTTTTTGGTTGCAGCTATCATTGTGGTTTGGTGGACTTAGGCTGGATTCGAACCCGCCAACTCAGGTGTACGTGGCTGGCGCCTTAGCCCGTTGAGCCACAGGCGCTGAGCCAGGATATCTTTTATATAATGCTTAAATTAGGGCTTTTGGTGTGCCTATCACTAGAATACTATCCGTTGTACCCCGTAGGTAAGTGTGTATGTGTTTTTCCTTTTTTAAATTTATTTTTATTTTTATTTTGTGTGTGTTTTTTTCTTTAGACAGAGTCTCATTATGTTACCCTTGCTAGAGTGCTGTGGCATAACAGCTCACAGCAACTTTAAACTCCTGGGCTCAAGTGATCCTCCTGTCTTAGCCTCCCAAGTACCTGGGACTATAGATGCATGCCACAATGCCTGGCTAATTTTAGAGACGTGGTCTCACTCTTGCTCAGGCTGGTCCTAAACCGGTGAGCTTAGACAATCCACCCGCCTTGGCCTCCTAGCATGCTAAGATTACAGGTGTGAGCCACCTCTCCCAGGTCAAGAGGTAAGTTTTTATCACACACTGCTCTCCTGATACTGATTTTTTAACTGGTCATGTGGGTCCCCCAAAAGGAACCAGAAGTGCAGGAGACCCACCCGAGCTGGCCCAGGTCAGTGACAGCAGGGACATGAATGCTAATAATTTACAGGAGGCCTGGTCTGCCTCCCTTGTCTTCCTGGGTGGGACAATGATTCCTTTGCAGGGCCCTGGCAGGGTTGAAAGTGGCACATCTGGTGTGATGGTGTCAGGCTCTCTATAATTAGTGACATCTTCCAAAAAGCCTCCTGCAGTGGGAGGCTGGCCCCCAGGCTGCCCTGTTGTGATCCAGAAGCCAGCCATGGATGTAGGCATGGGGAGAATCTTCTAGAGTTATTTGTGGGGGCCAGATGTTCTCTTGGTCCCTGCGTCCCACACTCACATCCTCTTAAAAAAAAATGAATTGCAGCTCAGGCTGTAGAGAAGCCTGTGCTCAGCTGGGAGTGAGGGCAGAGCTGGGAGGGCTCTCTCTTCTGGCTGTTTCTGCCTGGGAAATGACTTGTTCCTTTGTACCCCGACATTCTCTGAAGCTTCCACCCCCAGGAGAGTAGAGAGTCACAGAGTGTCCTTTGTTCTGTAAATCTGCAATGAATATTTTAGACGTCTGATTATCTGGGACATTGTATGACAAAATCTTCTGTTTGCTGATCTTTTTTTTCTTTTTTGCTACCAGCATTGCTTTTTCCCAGTTTTTTAAAAACAGAAACTTAAAAATAGCCATATTCTGACATTTCTTAAGTGAAAAATTGAACAATGACTCTGGTGAGAAAATCAAAACAGCAAAGGAAGGAGGACACTACAAAAGAACTGCCTTCCTTTTAAATAGAGAATTAATTTTCCCAAAGGGAAAGCTGGGGGTTCTTGGTCAGCGGGCTGGGGGGCGGCACCGATCATTGTCTGGATGCCCTGATGTCCTTTTGCTCCTTTGCACCGCACTGTGTGGGATTGCTGAAGTCTTGGTGGATTCCCCTTTCACACTCTCAAACCTGTAGCATCTCTTTATTTTAAGGTGATTGCCTTTTAACACATATCCTTTAGGTGCCACAGTGCCGTCTTGTCTTCCCGGAGTCTTCACACCGTCTTGTGTATGCTTCGTGATGTCCAGGGCAGCCCCGACTCCGATGGACTTGTTCTTCTAGGGACTGGCCCTCCTGCTCCAACCCTTCCTCCCAATAACCCGCTTGTGCCTTGACTACAGAGCATTTCAAGGGAGAAGGACAGTGGGCATAGTTAAAACCCACCACATTCAGTCACCCCATAGAGATAGAGCACCCGCTAGTGCTAGGGACAGGGGCCATGGCAGTAATCTATTGCCCCGTGGCTGCAGAGGCTGCCACCTCTACAGAGTGGATGCACAAGGACCCGGCTAGCCAGAGCCAGGCAGGGCCTTCCTGGAGTGGTGAGGAGAAAGGGCTGTGAAGCAATTGGTGTGGGCCTGGTGCTCCCTGTGGACAAAACAACTTAGAGCAGGTCTGAGAAATGGAGGGGATGGGCAGACGGGAATGTTGGGGGTGCTCAGATCCAGCCATGCTGAGGCCCCAGATCAGCCTCCAGCTTTCAGGTGGATGTCTTCTGGGTGAGTGTGACTCAAGTGGGTTTTCTCTGAACCTGGGAAGAAGCCATATGGCCCTATTATCTCCTCACATACCCACATCCAGAGCAGCATCAGAGGCTCAGTCCTTGGGGTCCAGGTGCACTTCGGCCCACATCCAGCTGGCTCTGAGTCCTGGGGTCCACTGTCATCCAAGACAGCCCGGCAGAGCCCTGTCTGTCTCTGGCCTTGACCACCAGAGACCTCTAGCAGGCTTCAAGCAGACTGAGAGACCTCTGGGGGTGAGGTGATCTCACACGGGGGGATCCGGGGGTGAGGTGATCTCACACTGGGGGGATCCGGGGGTGAGGTGATCTCACACGGGGGGGATCCGGGGGTGAGGTGATCTAACACGGGGGGATCCGGGGTTGAGGTTATCTCACACGGGGGGCTCCGGGGGTGAGGTGATCTCACAG
>CAUYON010057323.1:0-18438 GCA_963573935.1 Arctocebus calabarensis
GTCACCCTGGATAGAGTGCCGTGGCATTGCAGCTCACAGCAACCTCCAATTCCTGGGCTCAAGCGAGTCTCCTGCCTCCGCCTCCCAAGTAGCTGGGACGACAGGCGCCCGCCACAATGCCCGGCCATTTTTTGGTTGCAGCGTCATTGTTGTTTGGCGGGCCCAGGGGCTGGATTCGAACCCGCCAGCTCAGGTATACGTGGCTGGCGCTTTAGCTCGTTAAGCCACAGGCGCCGAGCCTACTTTTATTTTCTTAAAGGTACAAATCAAATGTGTCAAAGTGTACACTGTTGCTTGGAGATCCAAAGAGTTTGTTTCCCTGTATAAAGAAGTTGAGCCCTGTGTTCTGTGCAGTGCTGAGACCTTCCCTGGTACTGAATAAAGGCTCATCAATGTTTGCTATGACAGTGTGATTAAATGAACCCCCAAATCTGTGATTTTGCTGATGTAAAAACAGCATCTAGCCTGTGCTATTTGAAACACTTGTAATCCAGAGGAATGCTTCCTGAATATTATTCAATATGTAAAATATCTATTTGATATGTTTTACATAAAGTCTCTAGAAATCGGATTTAGTTGATTTTAAGTTAACTAGTATATCACTGTAAAAGAAACAAAAGAGTATAAATTCATCAGCGCTAGACAATTTTTTTCTAAATCACCAGAGAAACATTAAAAGCATACTACTTTTCTTGTATGTATGTAATTAATTCTAAGTAAATAATGCATTAATGCATGTTGAGCCAAACCAATAAAAGCTTGGCTTACTAAGAGTATTTTAAGATTAAGGGGACAGATTCATAAGTGACTAAAAACATGCTTTTATATTGATGTTTTAAATTTATAAAATTTCATTTTAGTAATGACACACACTGACTAAGTACTTTAAAAATTAGTCTTCACTTCTTGTTTTTTATTTTTTTGTAGAGACAGAGTCTTACTTTATCACCCTCGGTACCGTGACGTCATACAGCTCACAGCAACCTCCAACTTCTGGGCTTAGGTGATTCTCTTGCCTCAGACTCCAGAGTAGTTGGGACTGTAGGCATTCGCCACAAAGCCCGGCTATTTTTTCTGTTTTGCAGTTTGGCCAAGGCCGGGTTTGAACCCGCCACCTTCGGTATATAGGGCCTACTCGATGAGCCACAGGTGCCCCCCTAGTCTTGACTTCTTTTTGCTTAATGTTTATTGTCATTTATCATGCAAACACAAGGTTTTTTTGTTAAACATAACAAGTTTTAAAACCCTTTGAGATTATTTTGTTCAAATTATATTTTCCAAAAAGAAGGCTCTGTGTGAGTCATCTTTGAAATTTGTCCTGTCATTTTCTGAACCTTACTTGCTGGAATGAGAATTTCAGATAGACTTGATGTCATCTGGGCCTTAGGAACAGCCAATGATGAAGCAAAGTGGCAAATCATCTCATATTTTATGAATCACTGAGGCAATGAATCAATGCAGGACACAGCAGCATGGCCTTCAGTCTGTCTGTGAGTCTGCTGAAATTCTAAGCTGAGCAATAGATGGGACTTGGACAATATTTACAATTCTGAAAGGGCGTTGGCTTCCGTCTTCAGATTTAGGATCTGCAATTTTGAAATGAAGATGACATTTTGTTTCCCACTTGTGACAAATCCTAGGAATTGCCATAGTGACATTCTGTTTGAATAAGAATATGAAAAAGAAGATCCAGGTATATCTAATATACAATAAAAATATATCCTTTTAAAGGGTAGTGTTTGATATTAACCCATGTAGCCACCACAGTCAAGGTAGAGAATGTTTACATTATGTCCCCAAAGTTCCCTGTTACCCCTTTTTGTGTGTCAGTCTGCCCCCTCACCACTCCCAGATAAACTGGGTATAATTTCATCACTACAAAGTTGTATAGGAGTAGTATGATGCTGTATGTACTCTCATGTCGAACTTCTCTCCATGCCTGCGTGAAATTCATTCATATCTTTGCAATAGCTCTTTTCTTTTACTTCCTGGATAGTCATACTATAGAAATGAACCAAGATCTTTTAACTTTCATGTTTTTAGTTTTTGGTTATTTTGAACAAAGTTGCTATGAAAGTTCATGTACAATATTTTTGTGGACATATGATTTCATTTCTTTTAGATAAATGTCTAAGAGTGCAATTACTGAATCATATGACTAGATAATTTTATAAAAAATTGACAGTTAATGAAGAAATTAAGAAGAAAATTAAAAAATGTATTAAAACAAATGAAAATGGAAATAACATGTCAAAACTTATAGAACATAGAGAAAGCAGAACTAAGAGGGAAGTTCATAGCAATAAGTGCCTTCATTAAAAATATTAGAACATTTCAACTAAGAACAAGATCTAGGTACTAGGTATACTCATTACTATGGGACGTTGCTGCTTTTAGGTACATTCAGCTGATAGGATCTGGTTACCATGCACAGTATCTACATACCTCTGTAAATTGCTCTATGCTTAACCAGCCATTTCAACAATGGGCCACCCACCGCCCATCATCCACTACCCTTCTATTTAATTGCTCAATTTCATATGTAATGCTTTTAAATTTGTTGACCTGTACCTCCAATTTTATCAACTAGAATATAGTCTTGTGTACTGTTTCTTCTGTCTTTAAAATCATAGAATCTGCTCATTTCTAAAGTTGCTTAGGTCAGCACATTTTTTCCCTTTTGTGATTTCATATATTTGTTAGATTGTTTTGTCACATTTTGCATTCCATCCTGGGATCTGTCAATCTCCTAAATGCTTTTTAAAAGTTTGCATACCTTAAAGTTTGCACTATAAAGTTCTATAGGTTTAGACAAGCAAACAGTGTGCTATATATACCATCACAGTAACACGTAGAATAGTACACCACACTCAAACATTCCTGTGCTTCACCTATTCAACCACTCCCCCTCCCCCCAATTCTTGGCAAATTACTGATCATATATTTGGAATAATGCAATGCATTGCCTTTTCAGACTGATACTTTCATTTAGCAATATGCATTTGAAATTTATCCATGTCTTTGCATGGCTAGATAATTCCTTTAAAAAAAATTTCTTAATAGTATTTCTTTTTGCTTGCTTGTTTGTTTGTTTGTTTAGCAGGCCCAGGCTGGGTTCAAACCCACCAACCCTGGTACATGGGGCCAGTACCCTAATCACTGAGCATAGGTGCCCTATTTCTGAATAGTATTTCATTGTATGGATAAACAAGTTCATCTATTCATTAACCGAGAGACTTCCATTTTGCCAGTTATGAATAAAGCAGCTACAAATATTCTTGTGTAATTTTTTCTGTAGACATAACTTTTTCAAATTAGTTGGGTAAATATCCCAGAGCATGATTGCTGGATTGCATGATAAAAAATATGTTTAGCTTTGTAAGAAACTGCCAATCTGTAAACCAAAGGGCCTATACTTTTTACACTGCCACCATCAACAAATGAGAATTAATATTGTCCCATATTCTGACCAGCTTGGATTTTAGCCATTTAGCCAGAAGAATAACAACAACAAAATAGAATTCTAATAGGTGTATAGTGATGCCTCATTGTTGTTTTAATTTCAATTCCTTAGTAACAAGTTGTGGTAAGCATCTTTTCATGTGCTTATTGGCCATTTGTATATCATTTTTAGTACATGCATAGTACCTATTCAGATTTTTTGTCCATTTTTTCTTGAGTTACTTACTATTGAGTTTTAACAGTTCTTTGTATAATTGGGATACAAGTCTTTATGAGATCCATAAACTCCATTAATTTTTAATTCAAATCCATTGATAATATACAGGGAATATGTAATCAAATATTTCAGGGTCTACTGGTAAATTAGAAAACAAACATAATATAGGTATGGTTCCTTTTCACATGAAGTTTTACTAAAGTAGGGCATGACACGAAGAGGTGATAAATTAAAAATAGTCTTTCAGTGGAAAATATACAACCACCGCATTAATGAGGTAGCCAACAAATGATACTGAAGTTCAAGGGGAAAACAAGAGGGCTGAAGGCAGCTTTATAATACACCATCTCAGAAAGAGCTACTGAAACAAAAGAATAAAAAAACAATTATTTTGTATGTGATAGTGAAGAAAGAGTAATGATTATATGGTCCTACTTCCCAGCTGAGAAAGGAGAAAAAGGAAGTCTGTTGTGATAATACAAACACTGAGAATTCATAATTTGAGTGTTTCCCTGCTCTATGGGAATGACAAAAAAATATGTCATTTGGAAAGTAAAAACAAACTGATGAAAGACTAATGCAAGATGGAAAAATAGAAATTTCCAGTCCTCTCACCTTCACAAAAACACCAATAAAAACAACCACACATGCATAGAAATGCTTTCACAAGAGCTCTACATTGCTGGTCACAGAGCATAGCACCTGGATGGAGGATATAAATAAGAAAAGATGAATTGAGGAGGGGAGAAAGGGCAGGTTTATATTGCCTGTGATAGCCTCCCCTAAGCTTGTGTAGTGCAGTGTCAAGAGGAATATCCTCTACAGGAGGAAGGAAAGTGAAAAGAATATTCTACTTCATTCCATACAACAGCACCTGGTCCATCCTATGAATCCCAGTGTTATACCAGTCACAGATGCAAACTTCAGGCCTACCCCTTCAGACTGAGGCCCTAGCACTAGACAAACTCCCATGGTTTAGGTTTCAGGTCTATCCATGTGGACCCAAGCTCTAGCCCATCCCCAAGGACTCAAACACCAGAAGAACTGGCCAGGAGGCTATAGCAGAATACCTTTATATGGACTCCACCTAATGGCCTGCCCAAAATCTCTAGTGAGGACAATTTGTCAAGGCTTTTACTTCTGGGGCCAGTGGACAAAGACTGGAAGAGCTGCCTACTTCTTTAAATATGTAGAAACCAATACAAGCCCACAAGGATCAGAAAAAATCAGGGAAACATGACATCATCAAAAGAACAAAATAAAGCACCAGTAACTGACCCTAAAGAAATAGAGCTCTCTAGTCTGAACAAGAGTGAGATCCCCTCTCTACTAAAAATAGAAACATTAGCTGGGTGTCATGGTGGCCACCTGTAGTCCCACGAGTATCACTTGAGCCTAGAAGTCTGAGGTTGCTATGAGCTAGGCTGACATCATAGCACTCTAGCCTGGGGCAACAGAGTGAGACTTGGTTGGAAAAAAAAAAAAGAAAGAGAGAGAGAGAAAGAAAAAGAGAAAAAAGAAAGAAAGAAAAGAAAAGAAATGGAGGTCTATGAACTGTCTAATGAAGAATTCAAATATTCATCTAAAACGAGGTTAGTGAGCTATAAGAGAACACATTAGACAACTAATGTAATTGAAAAATGATATTATTCTATCTCGACAGATGATATGATCTTATATACAGAAAGCACTAGAGACACCACCAAAAAGCTTTTAGAACTAATAAATGAATTTAATAAATTTGCAAGATAAAAAATTAATATACAAAAATCACTTGCATTTCTGTATAAAAATAACAAACTGTGGATAAAGAAACCAAGAAAATAATCCCTTTTATAATATATAAAAGAAAAAAATACTTAGGAATGAATTTAACCAAACAGGTGGAAGATCTGTACACTAAATACTATAAAACATTGATGACAGAAATTGAATAAGACATAAATAAATGGAAAAATATACCCATGATGTAGAAGAATTAATTGTAGTGACTTGGGATGGGATAGAGCCACTACATGGCAGATTGGGAGTTGACTGCCTGGGTCCAGGTGACAAGGGGAGAGAAAGCGAGATAAATTCATACACACACAGTTTCTTTTTTCTTGATCCAGAGAGATGACACTGTATCAGCCTCTAGTGAATTCACTTGAATTATCACTTGAATTACCAGGGCATTTTTATTGGGGTTTTGGAGGCACTCATACATAAACTAAAAGAGTGAGAAGTTAACAGTTTCATGTTTCAATTACACAGGAGTCTTTTATTCAAGGTGAGAACTATCAGGGTGAGGGATGGGGGGCACAAAATCAGGGATCAGACAACACCACCTTAGGGACTTAATGAGGGACGGTTATAACCCACAAGTTAGATAACTATGGCTACGGGTGTTTGTCAGCTGTTTTCTAACTTTGGTGATATCCTGTCTCTACTATGCTATTGATTTCTATCTAGACATTTCCCAGACTAGCTTCTCATCTACTCTGCTGGATATTCTAACCCCCTCCTTGCTACCTTAGGAGTGCAGAGCATTGGGGTGGGTGGAGGCTGAGGTCTGGGGCTGTTTCCACTAGAGTCCTCTGGAATGCCAGCCTACTCTAGCCTTTACCCACAATTAATTTTAACATGTCTACAACATTCAAAATGATCTACATAGTCAATGCAATAGCCATAAAAATTTTAATGGCATTTTTCAAAGAAGTAGAAAAATAATATTAAAATTCACCCATGTCTTTGTTTGGGAAGCTATAACAAAATATTAAGAATTGTGTGGCTTTTTGTAACTGAGATCTGGAGAGAAAGAAGGAAAAAGAGAAAAAGGAATAGAAAAGAATGACAGCTCAGTATATCATATACAAGAGAAGTCAGTTTGGACAGCGCCTATGGCTCAAAGGAGCAGGGCATCAGCCCCATATACCAAGGGTGGCAGGCTCAAACCTGGCCCCGGCCAAACAGCAACAACCAAAAAAAAAAAAAATAGCCCGGCGTTGTGGCGGGTGCCTGTAGTCCCAGCTACTCGGGAAGCTGAGGCAAGAGAATCGCCCAAGCCCAGGAATTGGAGGTTGCTGTGAGCAGTGTGACACCACAGCACTGTAGTGAGGGCAATAAAGTGAGATTCTTATCTCTTAAAAAATAAAAAAACATGAGAAGTCAATTGTCGACTAGTTTTAACTATTATTCTCACATGTATGAAGCAACCAAATCAATAAAGAATATTTAAATCTGAAATTCAAACTTGATTATATAATTACTATATTTCTGACTACTGAAATTAGTCTCATCAAAAGTCATCCACTTTACCATCATCTTTGCTGATATCCGAAAAGAAAAAAAAAGTATATGCAAAAAAACAATCAATTCCAATTTTAAGGAGGATTCACAACATACCCATCTCAACAACATTTTCAACTCTTTAAATTCCTCTCTCAAATTATCCTCATTCTCCAAACTAAAGTTACGTATCTTAAGTAAAATACAATCCCATCTTCATACTTTTTATATCCTATATAATTAATAGTATGGCTCTTAGTTTTCTCTATATATAACTGAACATTGCCCTTTGCAGAAATCATTAATATGAGGATGTTTGGTGATGTAGTGTACTCATAAGGAAATCTAAAAAGAAATAATAACATGGTTTTACTTACGAGAAGTTTTGGAAGCAAGAACAGTAACTCGGGAACCTCCCAAGAAGCGAAAACCCATTACATTCACCTGATCATCATCTGACTGATTGGCAAAACCTACAAAAAAAAAAGAAAAATATCACCTTATGTGACCTGATTGCGAAATTAACAACATCTGAAATACAAAGCTCAGTTGAATGACAAATATTTATATACTAGTCATGTATAAAATAAAACTCATTAACTTTGGTTTCCATAGCAGCTGGAATTTCTGCCTCACAGTAACACCATTGATCATTTAATCTCCTTTTTCTAATGGTTTGATTCCAGATATGAGACAAAATATGCACATAATGAACACAGAATATCTTATTACACTAGTTAGCATAGTAATCACTGAACTAGTAAGGCTGTACAAAAAGGACTCAAAAGCCAGTACGAGTCAACCTTCATCCCGCTACCGAAAAAAAAAAAGTAATATAGACAGTTATAAAAAAACCAAAAATGTCTCTGATAGCTCAATTTAAGAAATTGCAGTAACACAGAAAGGATGGCTAGCTATGTCAATGTACCTAAGATCGCTACAGATGGCTAGGAACAAAGGAGAGAAACTACTGGTGCCATATATGCAACAGGAACCATCATGTCCCCAGTAATCTGCTACACAGAAGATACTGGCATCTTTTGCCACTGAGGTAACCAATACCCATTCCCATCAGGGAACTTCAGAGAGGGAAGCATGGCTGTACACACCCCTGCTCAAGAAGCAACTACTGTTGTACAGCCCCCAAACCAAAGCCACCACCTCTCCCAACATACAAATGCCCCTGACCCCTGAGCCATAACTACCTCACAAATGTGCACACTACAGACACTAACTATGTGGCTTCACTAGGTCAATCCACACCTCAGACACCAGAGATGACAACATAGTGAGTGAATATGCACTCCCTGTCCTATGTGTTCCCATGTTCCAGTCATTACATCAATGCTCACATAGGGCTGGGCCTTACCCAGTATCCCAAAGCCAAAGTAACTGTGTCCATACCCATGCTTCCCTTCCTTGGTTCTCCATCTGCTTCATGAGCACCAACGTCTCACATACCACAATGGACATGGTAGTGGTGGTGTCTGTCCTGGGCACTGGAACCATTACCACCCCAAAGCCTACGATAGTGCCTTTATACACAGTCATGATTCAGGCATTGGCTCTGTGGCCTTTCCATAGAAGCCTATGATGAGACATTGGGCCACTGCAAGCAAACCCCAAAATCAGACCTGGTAACAAGAGGGATCCTCTTAGCCAGGAATTCCCTAGTGGTAGAAAAAGAAACTAAGAGGACCATAGCGGGTACTGCCATCAAAGACTCTAACAGCCCTCACTGCTGCTGAGAACAACCAAGGAGTTGATATCTTCTGATCCCTGCCATATTCAGGAACAGCAACATCAGCTAACAGAGCTGCACCTATAGTACATTGCTAGTCCTTAACAAGAACCAGAACTGTTATATATCATCCAGCCAATGCCCTTACACCCTCCCATAGGGGAAGGTCTTTCACAAAATCCAGCACAAAAAATTGGAATGAGGACAATGCTCCACCAAATGTGCAGACATCAATGTACAGCCATAGGAAACATGAGAAACAAAGGAGACAATAATTTCCCAGAAGCTGACCCTGAAGAAACAGACAGCTACCAACCTGGCTGCCAGTTCAAAATCATTATTTTTAGGGGCTCACCAAACTTGAAGAAACTATAGAGAAACAATTCAAAAAATAAGAGAAACAATAAATCGACAAAGTGGGAAATTGAACATAAGATTAGAATTTTTTTTTAATTCTAGAGCTAAAAATACAAAGAATGAGATGAAAAATGCAACAGAGAACATAAATAGTAAAACTGAACAAAGAGAAAAATCTATGAATTCAATGACAAGTTATTAGAAAATAAAAAGACGAGCAAAAAGAAAAAGAAATGAAAAGAAAACAAGCCTATAAGATGTAGAGAACAGCATCAAGAGACTTAACATTAACAGTACAGGAGTTAGAAAAGGAACCTGCATCTTGCCACCAAGGGATTAAAATTAGGAAACTCAGTTGCTACTAAATCATAGTTCAAAACAAAACAAACCTAATAATGTCATTGCTGCTGATTCCATAGCAGCAGTCACTAAGTCGGAAACAAAAGATATGATAAAAAATAGTGCTAGTATTTACCAGCACCATTCAGTAATACAGCCTTAACCATACCTCATTGAATTACTTATTATTACTTAATAATCTATTAAGAGAAGCAGTCTGCAGCAGGTGTATGTGGTGTATACCTAGTATTAAAAATTTTTTGTCTTAAAATTCAGCATAAGGATATTAAAAGTACATTGTGGAGAAGAAGGAAGGTACTGGGACTGAAAAGCAGGAGTTTGATAAAAATTAAATGACCAAACCCCTCCAACTTTGAAGTTGAAGAAGGTAAACCTCTCCATTTATTGCATTACAAGTTGTGAGTGCTGGAATCTCCTGAATGAAAAAAAAAAGAGAAGAGAAAGGAATAGAAAGTGTATTTAAAAACAAGTAACAGGTGCAGAATATAAATGTTTTAATAACTAAGAAAACGCCATGAAGGCTATGTTAACCAGTTTGATGAAAATATTTCAGATTATATATGAAACCAGCACATTGTACCCCATGATTGCATTAATGTACACAGCCATTATTTAATTTAAAAAAATAAAATAAAAATAATAACAGGAGAAAAGGTTCCAAATCTGGGAAAGAATATAAAAATCTAGATACAGAAACTCATGACATCAAAACATAAAATGAGAAAGGATGGAGCAAAAATGTAGAGTTCTTACATGAAATCAAAGTTAAGTTATTATCAGCTTAAAATAGACTATATGCTATAATAAGATAATGTATGTAAGCCTTATGTTAACCACAAAGAAAAAAACCTCTATAGTAGATATACATAATATAAAAAGAAAAGAATTAATGCATATTAATAAAGAAAATCATATAATTACTAACAAAGATAGTAAGAAAGGAACAAGGAGCTACAGAACAACCAGAAAATAACAAAATAACAGTAGTAATTCCAGAAGAAGACAATGATGCCAACTCCCGCCACTTTTATTCAACATAATAATGGAAATCTTTCCTAGAGCAATAGAGCAAGACAAAGGGGAAAAAAGCATTCAAATAAAAAAGAAATAAGTGAAATTGTAATTTGCTAATGGCATAATTGTACATACAGAAAACCATAAAGACTGCAGCAAAGAACCAGTAGAACTGACAAACAAATAAAATGGCAGGATACAAAGTCTACATAAAAAGTCAGTAGCATTGGCTCGGTGCCTGTGGCTCAGCGGGCTAAGGCGCCAGCCATGTACACCTGAGCTCGAGGGTTCGAATCCAGCCTGGACCTGCCAAACAACAATGGTGGCTACAACCAAAAAATGGCCGGGCGTTGTGGCGGGCGCCTGTAGTCCCAGCTACTTGGGAGGCAGAGGCAGGAGACTTGCTTGAGCTCAGGAATTGGAGGTTGCTGTGAGCTGTGATGCCACAGTACTCTACCCAGGGTGACAGCTTGAGGCTCTGTCTCAAAAAAAAAAAGTCAGTAGCATTTCTATAAGATAAAAACAAACTATCTTAAAAAGAAATCAATAGAACCATCCATTATAATAAACATACACAAATACTTAGGCATAAATTTAACTAAGTAGGTGAAATACCTGTACATTGAAAACTATGAGACCCCCCAAATGAAACATTAACAATGTCCCATGTTCATGGATTAAAAGAATTAATATTTTCAAAATTTCCATACTACCCAAATTGATGTACAGATTCAATGCAACCCTAACAAAATACCAATTTACATAGAAATAGAAAAAATAATCCTAAAATTTATATGAAACCACAAAAAAAATTCAATAGCCCAGGAAATAATGAGCAAAAGCAAGAAAGCCAGAGACATAACACTAACTACTGCCAAACTATACTATAAAACAACAGTTAATTAAAACAGCATGGTACTGGCATAAAAATAGATTCACTGGTCAATAGAACAAAATAGACAACCCAAAAATAAACCCACACAAGTACAGTCAATTGATTTTCTACAAAGCTGCCAAGCATACACAATGGAAAAAGGATAAGTCTTCAATAAATGGTATTGGGAAAACTTGATATCCATATACAGAAAAATGAGATTAGACCCTTAGGAGCATCATACACAAAATTAATTCAAAATGGAGTGAAGATTTAAATGTAAGGCTTGAGACCATGAAACTACTGGAAGAAAACTTAGGGTAAAAAACTATACTACAATGATCTGCGTAATAATTTTTTAGACTTGACCTCAAAAGTACAGTCAGCAAAAGCAAAAATAGACACATGAGATTATATCAAAATAAAAAGCTTCTGCACAAGAAAAGAAACACCTAACAGATTAAAGTGATAACCTATATATTAGAAAAGACTATTTTCTTTTCTACTGTACATCAAACTGTAGTTTGTTTATGTACAACAAACTGTACATCAGAAAAAGCATTTAAACTAAACTACGTAAGGAACTCAAACAACACTAGGAGGAAAATAAATAATTTGATTAAAAAATGGGCAAGCAACTTGAATAGACATTTTCAATAGAAGACATACAAGTAGTCAATACATACATGAAAAAATGCTCAACATTTTTGCTAGGGAACCACAAATTAAAACCACAATGACATATCACCTCACACACATTAGAATGACTATCACAAAAAGGTAAAAGATAACAAGTGTTGGCTAGGATGTGAGGACATGGGAATGTTTATAGATAGGACTGTTGGAAGGGCTATAAATCAGTACAGCCATTGTGGAAAACTACATGTAGGTTCCTCAAAACATTAATGATAGAGAAGACCTGGACAGAGTGGAAGACCACAGGCCCAGCACTTACTGATGAGACTAGGTGATCTTGTTCAGCTGCACCTACCGCAGGACACAGGTGGACCACATACCAAAAGCCATTAGTACCCACCCGCACATTGTCCAAGCAGTTAGACTACCATTGTCACTTAACAGGCCCCAAGCAGGGCAAGAGACAGTGTAGTTGCCAACTTTGGATATGGGTGGACAAACACTGTGGACCAGGACCATCCTGCATGGGTCCCCTACACACACCTTGTCCCTGCAGCATACTCGGCAGTGCGGCTACCCCATCCCAAGCATAAGAGCACTGTGCCCATTGGACCTGCTCCATCATGCTCAGGTACCCTGTCTAACAGACCCATTCTATCCCATAGCATGCTCTGCCCCAATGTACACCATGACCTGCAGACTTGCTCTATACCAAAGGCACAATATGCCCCCAAGGGCTTATTCTGTCCTGTAACCTACAGGCTCACTCCATAGTGGGAGCCCATTCCACCCAGTGGACCCACTCAGCTTTGTGTATGTGCTGTGTGTGACCTGAGGGTCTATTTGGTACCAGAAGCCCATTCCTCCTGCTTCAAACAACAGGCTGGCATTGCCCTATGTGCCCACTATACCCAGTGTGGGCACTGCACCATGTTTTCACCTTGCTCTGCCTTTATGCTTGGCACCTTGACAACCTAGGCCAGTGTGCATGAATTCCATACCCAGTGGACATCCTCCTCCATGCAAGCCCTTTTCCATGCCCAGCACTACTTTGGATGCATGCCTTGCACCACTTGCTGGCCCTGCCACAGTGGCATGGTGACAACCACAAGGGAACAGAAGAAAAGCAGCAAAGAAACAGTAATAAAGTCTTACAGTATATTCACCCCTCTCCTGCCTAGTCAAGTGTCCGGAGTAGGACCCACACACACTACCTATGACCCAACTAATCAACAAAGTTCCCAGCAGCAGAGAATAGACTTACCAGGTCTACTATCTATTTGGAGAGAAGAGGCCCTAGAGAAGAAGGCACCAGCATGAAAACTTCAGAAACATGGAAAAAAAGACTGCCTCAACACCCCGGAAGATCACATTACCATATGATCAAATTACCATAAGGTCCAGCAATCCTATTTGTGGGTATTTACCCACAAGATCTGAAATCAGTATGTTGAAGACATGTCTTCACTCCCATGTTTATTGCAATACTATTCATTGAAAAAGGAAAATGTGAAGTACACACACACAATGGAATACTATTCAGCCTTAAAAAAAATCATGTCATTTGTGTTCACTAAACAATTATTATGCTAAGTAACATATTCCAGACACAGAGAGGCAAATATTGAAAGTTTTCCCTTGTACATGGAATCTAAAACAATCAAACTCAAGAAATCAGAGAGCACAATGGTTATCAGAAGCTGAGATAGAGTTGGGGGGCCCTGGAGAAAATGGGGAGATGATTGTTCAAGAGTACAAAATCTTGGACAGGAAGAGTAAGATTTTTTTGTTTTTGTTTTTTTGTTACTTTTAAGATACACAGGTTGTATCACCCTTATCTGAAATTTTTGAGACCAGAAGTGTTTCAAATTTTGGATTTTAAAATGTTCCCACATAAATAATGAGATATCTTATATTTAAGTACATGAGCCATAAATTCATTTTGTACCAAACAAATATATACAACTATAATTTATAAGTTTATAAATTATTTGTATTAAAAAATTAAAACTGGAAGGCTGAGGCTAGAGGATTGTTTGAGCCCAGGAGAGTAAAGTTGCAGTGAGCTGTGATGATACCACCACACTCTATCCTGGACAACAGAATGGAACTGACTTCTCCCCTCAGCCCCTGTCTCCAAAATAAATTAAATAAAGTATGTATGGAAAAAACTGATAAAACTGCAAAAAACAAATAGACAAATTATAGTCAAAGATTTCAACACTCTACTCTGATAACTGATACAAATAAACAGAAAATCAGTAGGAATGTAGAAGATTAAGAACACTATCATAAAACTTGCCTTAATTGACATTTATGTAAAAATCCCATAGAACCACAGAATTTTTTTCAAATGTATGTAGAATATTTTTTAAAAGAGTTCCAGCTATAGTTCATAAAGTAAGCCTCAAAAATTTAAAAGGATCCAGGTTATACAGAGGTCTGTTGCATAACAGTGGAATTAAATTACAAAACAACAACAAAAAGATATACAAGAAAATTCTCAAGTAGTTGAAAAAAACATACCACAAATCCAAATAACACTAGGACAGAAAAAGAAATCAAAAAGAAAACTAAAGTGTTTTAAACTGCATAAAAATGAAAATACAACACTCATAATTTGTGGGTTGTAGATAAAGCAGGATTTAGAAAGAAATTTATAGTATTAGCCAACTATATTAATAAGAAGAAGTATCCCTACTTTTACCTTAAGAAACTAGAAAAAGACCAAATTAAATCCAAAGTAAGTAGAAAAAAAGGAAAATCAGAGAAAATCAAAGAAATATGCAACAGAAACAACAGAGAAAATTAATAAAATCAAAATCTTATTCCTTAAAAAGATCAATAAAATAGATAAATCTCTGGACAATAGATGAGGGGACAGAAAAAAAAGAATACACAAATTACCAATATCTGTTATGAATGTGTGTTATCACTACAAATACTTGTTTTTTTTTTTACATATACATGTGTTTATTAGGTTTCCACTTTTTGCCTTCAAAGAATTAAAAAGGCTTAAAATTTAATAACAATAACAATGTTTAAGATAAGGACTAGAAACAAAAACCTGGTAAAGAATGAAGGAAGATAAATACATTCAGAAAAGAAATCAGACGATTGCTGCATCGAAATATTAAGCAATAATAATAACAATAATGCAAAGAAAGTAACATCCACATTGTCAGATAAGACTATGTCTATTATAGAATGCTTTGACTCTGAGGCTCAATATGGAGTTATCAGTTAACTTCCTCTTCTTATTTTTTTTCCCAACATCCCCAAAAATAGACAACTAATATTTATAATATAAGTAAAAGATAATTTCAAAAAACAGATCATGCCAAATCCCACAGACAACAGAAACAGAAGAAATACTTCAAAATCATTCTACTTAATCTGGATACACCTGATATTAAAATTGGAGAAAATATATTATTAAAAAGGGGAAATTACAAACATATTTCACTTATAAATGAGGATGCAATGTCCTAAACAATATAACAAGTTGAATCAAAAATTAATGTTTAAGTAATGTACTTTGGTCAAAATTAAATCCAATTTATGTGAGAATCAGTCACTATTTTCTTTTTTCATTTTCTTTCTTCTTTTCCTTTCCCTCATCCCCTCCCTCCTTCTCTGTCTGCTCTCCCTTTTCCCCATGCCCCACCATGTCATTAATTGTCATTAATTGTTTTCATATCAAAGTTGAATACATAGGAGTCATACATCTCCATTCCTGTGATGCTTCACTAAGAATAATGTGTTTCACCTCCATCCAGGTTAGTACAAATGCTGCAAAATCTCCATTTTTTGATGGCTGAATAATATTCTGTGGTATACATACACCACAGCTTACCAATCCATTCCTGGGTTGAAGGACGTTTAGGCCGTTTCCACATTTTAGCAACTGTAAATTGGGCTGCGATAAATAGCCTAGTACAAGTGTTTTTAAAACAAATTTTTTTTTTTCCTGCTGGATAGATGCCCAGTAATGGGATTGCAGGATTAAACAGGAGGTCTAGGTTGAGTTCTTTGAGGTTTCTCCATACTTCCTTCCAAAAGGTTATATTAGTTTGCAGTCCCACTAGCAGTGTGAAAGTGTTCCTTTGTCTCCACATCTGCACTAGCATCTGCAGTTTTGAGATTTTGTGATATAGGCCATTCTCACGGGGGTTAGATGATATCTCATGGTGGTTTTAATTTGCATTTCTCTAATAATTAGAGATGATGAGCATTTTTTCATGTGTTTACTAGCCATTCATCTGTCATCTTTAAAGAAGATTCTATTCATCTCTCTTTCCCATTGATGTATGTCATTGTTGGTTTTTTTCTTGTGGATTAATTGAAGTTCTTATAGATTTTCTTGTGGATTTCTTGTGGGTTTTTTCTTGTGGATTAATTGAAGTTCTTATAGATACTGATTATTAAGCTTTTGTCTGATTCAAATTAGACAAATATCCTTTCCCATTGGGTATGTTGTCTATTTGCTTTGGTTGTTGTCTCCCTGGCTGTACAGAAGCTTTTCTTTTTAATTAAATCCCATTTGTTTATTACTGCTGATGTTGCTATTGCCATGGCAGTCTTCTACATAAAGTCTTTCCCCTGCCAATATCTTCTAGTGTTGTTCCAATTCTTTCTTTGAGGATTTTTTATCATTTCATGCTTTAAATTTAAGTCCTTTATTCATCTTGAATCAATTTTTGTGAGTTGAGAAAGGTGTGGGTCGAATTACAGTCTTTTACATGTGGATATCTAATTCTCCCAGCACCACTTATTGAATAGGGAGTCCTTCCCCCAGTGGACACTCTTGCTTGGTTTATTGAAGATTAGGTGGCTATATGTTGTTGGTTCACAACAAATTCTATAAACATTAAAAGACTAATAAGGAAATATTATGTAGAATCCTTAGCCATGAGTTCAATGATTTAAATGAAAGGCATACATTCCTTGAAAAGACAAAAACTAACAATGCTGACTGAAGAAGAAACAGATAACCAGAATAGTCCTATATCTTCTTGAGAAGTTAAATTTGTAATTTAAAAGCTATCTCAAAGAAAAATCTTTTGATCTAGATAGCTTCCCTGATGAGTTCAACTAAATATTTAGGCAAAAAATAATGCCCACTCTACAGTATTCCAAAAACTGGAGCAAAGAAAATACTTCTCAACTAATTCCACAAATGTCACATTAATTAATTATAGAGAAACTATAGATCTCTCATGAACATAGGTGTAAAAATTCTAAATTATAGTTTAGCAAATTAAATCTAATGATATAGTGAGAAGATAAATACATCATAACCAAGTGTGATTTATCTCAAGAATGCAGTTGGGATAAGGTTAAAAAATTAACCAACGTAATCCACCATATTAACAAATTTTTAAAAAAAATAATATTAGGTTGGTAGGAAGATGGCGGCAGAGATGGTCCCGTAGCCCATCTTTCCCTGGTCGGCAGGTGAGAGGGAGGGAGCTCTGGATATTTCCCCGTGTGAATTATTGGAGTGGGGGGGCAGCTGGAGATGCACAGCGATTTGGTGGATTACTGTGTTTGAAATATAGTTTATAACTGTGGAAACTGCTGTAAACCGTTTCCCCCTGCCCTGGGGAGGGGCAGCTGGCCCCTCCCACAGGGAGGACAGCAGGTCACAACTCACAAAACCTAATTGGAGAAAATTCCACCGAAGCATAGATCTCAGAGTTTGATGACCAGAAAGGGGTGCTGCTGGGATCCACGGAGACTCGGGCAGCCCAAGCGAGAGCCGAAGGGACAGGACCCTGCCGGAAACAGACATATTGGAATGACCAAAATGACTAGCACCTTTTCCCCAGATCATTGGGAGTAGTTGATCCATCAGTGTGATCTTAGGTGGGGAATCCCAGTGAGGACTGACTGTGCAGGGGGAGCAGGATTCTGGGGTGTGGAAAAGATACTTTGGGCTGTGGAAGTTGGCGCGGGGGGCCCCCCGAGCACTTCAGCTGGAGAAAAGGTGTCAGGTCAAAGTGGCAGCAACAGCCCCGCAGGAGCTCCCTCCCTCCAGCCACTGCTGCCACTGCTACCACCACAAACCGCAGCCACAGCGCCACCGCACCTGCCACGGCCCCGCGAACTGCAGCCACCATGAACCCCTCTCCCACAGCTGCTGTGAGCCCCTCTCCTGCGGCCGCTACAAGCTCCCCTCTCACAGCCCGTTGCAGTTGCCGGATTGCAAGAGAGTGGGAGGGCAGAGCGGAGAGTTTTGGGACCAGTGGACTTGTGCACCAAAGTTGGAGGTCAGATGGGAATGTGTCATTGGGAGCTGAGCACCCAAAATAAAGCACCTTTTCCAACACAAACCTTGGAGAAGCTCCAAAAATGGTGACTGGCCAAATAGTGTGGTTACCATAGCAACAATATAATTGGTGAATCACATATAAGCCTGAGAACCACTCACTGCGCCATCTGGTGTCCACAAAGTATATTGCATTATAAATTATCTCCACTTAAGTTGACATCAACTGCATACATAAA
>CAUYON010057324.1:0-22787 GCA_963573935.1 Arctocebus calabarensis
GTAGTCCCAGCTACTAGGGAGGCTGAGGCAAGAGAATCGCTTAAGCCCAAGAGCTGGAGGTTGCTGTGAGCAGTGTGACGCCACGGCACTCTACCCAGGGCTATAAAGTGAGACTCTGTCTCTACAAAAAAAAAAAAAAAATCAAATCCAGCCCAGGCCCGCCAAACAATGACAGCTGCAACCAAAAAATGACTGGGCGTTGTGGCGGGCGCCTGTAGTCCCAGCTACTTGGGAGGCAGAAGCAAGAGACTCGCTTGAGCCCAGGAATTGGAGGTTACTGTGAGCTGTGATGCCACAGCTCTCTACCCAGGGTGACAGCTTGAGTCTCTGTCTCAAAAATAAATAAATAAATAAATAATTAAATGAAATATCTCTTGGCTCGGCGCCTGTGGCTGAAGATGCTAAGGCGCCAGCCACATATACCTGAGCTGGAGGGTTCAAATCCAGCCTGGGCCCGCCAAACAATGATGGCTGCAACCAAAAAATAGCCGGGCATTGTGGCGGGCACCTTAGTCCCAGTTATTTGTGAGGTGAAGGCAGGAGAATAGCTTGAGCCCAGGAATTGGAGGTTGCTGTGAGTTGTGATGCCACAGCACTCTACCCAGGGCGACAGCTTGAGGCTCTGTTTCAAAAAAAGAAAAAGAAAAAGAAAATTGGTCTGGGGCATGGCCTTTCACAGGCTCCAAATCCTTAAGGCCGGCTGCCCTGGCCAGGAGCCACCAATATGCAGGAGGTAAGAGAAGTAAAGGAGAGTGGCTACCTCTCCACACTGGATGCTGGGTCTTATGACACTGGCTATTGACTAGGGGACACCATCTCCATCTGCCCAGTGGTCAGCCCAAGGGTTTGAGCAGTGGCTGTTTCCTACCCATTCTCAGCATTTGCCCTGCGCCCTGGAATTTGGCCCTGGGCAGCCAAAGTAGGTATACCTGGCTCATCTACCTGTAGGGCAGCCTTGCCCCAGAAATAAGGTGCTCAACCATCATGCTAATCAGAATGGGAAAGTGGAAACCTTAAGTGTAAAAGGCCCTTAGAATTTGGCTAAAAGATCTGAGGGGTCTTGAAATCTATATTGTAGACAAAAGCAGACAGTGGTGTGACCAAGCCACAGGAGATTTCCACATGTGGCCTCCCTCTCTAAGACCCACCTCAGATGAGCCGATCACCTTCCCCACAGGATGGAGGGCTCCAAAAGAACCAAGTGCCAGTTATATATGCTGCCCACCCTAGCCCTCCAGAACAGAAGCCTGGGATGGCAAAGTGGGTCATGCTGTCTCTGCCCATGAGTACCTGGGGACCAGCCAGGGTGCTGCCCCAGGACCAATATTCCAAACTAGGACACCCATAGCCGGCCTGTGAAAGAGAAGCATGCACTGGTACAGGTGCACGCAGCTTCTTGGTTTAGGCCCCACGGCCAACAGTACTTTATTACAGATCAGGAGTTGCGAGGCCCAGCCCCATTCTATCACAGGTCCACCTTAGCCTCCTTAGGCGCCCCTAGCTCCGGGTAGGGAGAACTTGTCCAGCCTAACACTGGAAAAGGGGCACGGACCCAGGACACCCCTCTTTCCCGCCTCCTCGCCCCATCCCACAGGAGGAGGCAGGTTACAAGCTGTAGGCATAGGCAAGAATACAGGGCCTGGCTCCAAGGATCGAGAGCCGGTTCAGGCTGCAAATGGTCCAGTTCTCAGCGGTGGTCGGGTCTCTAACCAGACCCCGTCCAGCACCACCTGGAAGGTCCAAGTATGTAGTGGAGAGGAGTAAGGTGGACTGGGTCCCAGTACGGAGAAAGGGGTGAGGACAGAGGGAGGGCCTGAGCTCAAGCGTATGTGGTGGGGTTGCTCCCACAGTGGGAGAGGCCAGCCCGACCTGGGCCCCAATCAGGGCGCAGGGTGGGAGGACAGATGGCGCTCCAGCAAACCTCGGTGAGAAAAGACCTTGCCGCAGGCGGGACAGGGCGCGCGCTCAGGTCGGTGCGTGCGCATGTGCACGTTGAGCGAGCTCTTCTGCGTGAAGCGCTTGGCACAGATGGCGCACTGGAAGGCGCGCACACCGGTGTGCGTGACCATATGCTTGAGCAGGTAGTCACGCAGTGAGAAGGATCGCCAGCACACGGCGCACTGGTGTGGCTTCTCCCCTGTGGACAACAGGGTAGGCCATGAACTCACATCGGATCATCCAGCTCCCTCCCTACCTTGCTGAGGCTCCACCCCCCTCCTCTCCTGAACCATCTCTCTGGGATCCCTTACTATCAGAGATCCCTCCCCTCACTATGGGACGTCCCCTCCAAGACCATCTCTTTACCTTCACTCACATGAGGGCTTTCCTGCCCCATAGGACCCTGGAACACATGCCCAGGTATGTCTCTCCCACTCATGCCTGGCAGGGTCCCCCTAAATCTAGCAGATACCTTCCCAGAAGAGAACCCTGCTCATCTGGGACATCTGTTGCCCATCTAGACTGACCACTCAGTCTTTCCCCACCTCTGTGGATCCTCCCCCTCAACCCCTACTGCACCTGGCAAAGGGAGACACTCAAGCCTGGCCTCCACTGCCCCTACACCCATAGAACTAACTCTCAGAACACCAGCCACTATTTGGGGGACACCCTAACAAAGCCCAGTACCTTTTCTTTTCTTTTTTTTGGGGGGGGCCACAGTTTCAAGCTGTCACCCCTGGTAGAGTGCTATGGTATCACAGCTCACAGCAACCTCAGATTCTTGGGCTTAAGAGAGTCTCTTGCCTTAGCTTCCCAAGTACCTGTGACTGCAGGTGCCCACCACAACACCCAGCTATTACTTTAGTTGTTGTTGCAGTTTTCATTGTGGTTTTAGCAGGCCCAGACCAGGTTCAAACCCACCAGCACCGGTGTATGTGGCTGGCACCCTACCCACTGAGCTATAGGCACCGCCCAAGGCTCAGTACTTTTTCACAAGAAACCCGGGCCCTGCACCCCCACCCACTGGGCCCCTATAATTTTCCTGGGGTGACAGAGCCCAGTGGGCTTCCCTCCTCACCCTGAGTTGGAGGAGAAGAGGCAGGCTATGTGTTCCCCTAGAACCATCAGGGATTAACAAAATATCTAGCCCAATGGCAGGAGTCACTTCCTGCACAGCCAGCACTGCCTTAGAATCTCTGGTAGCCTTTTTTTTTTTTTGAGACAGAGCCTCAAGCTGTCACCCTGGATAGAGTACTGTAGCATCACAGCTCACAGCAACCTCCAATTCCTGGGTTCAAGCGAGTCTCCTGCCGCGCCTTAGCCCGTTGAGCCACAGGTGCCAAGCCTTTTTTTCCTCTTTTAGAGACAGAATCTCACTTTGTCGCCCCTGGCAGAGTGCTGTGGTGTCACAGCTCACAGCAACCTCCAGCTCTTGGGCTTAGGAGATTCTCTTGCCTCAGCCTCCCTAGTAGCTGGGATTAAAGGTGCTCAACACAGGGCGACAGTGGCGCCTATGGCTCATCGAGTAGGGCTCCAGCCCCATATACCGAAGGTGGCAGGTTCAAACCAAACCTCGGCCAAACTGCAAAAAACAGAAAAATAGCTGGGTGTTGTGGCGGGCACCTGTAGTCCCAGCTACTCGGGAGGCTGAGGCAAGAGAATCGCCTAAGCCCAAGAGCTGAAGGTTGCTGTGAGCTGTGTCATGCGATAGGACTCTACCAAGGGTGATAAAGTGAGACTCTGTCTCTACAGGAAAAAAAAAAAAAAAAAGGCGCTCACCACAATGCCCGGCTATTTTTTTGTTGTTGTTGCAGTTTGGCTGGGGCCGGGTTCAAACCTGCCACCCTCAGTATATGGGGCCAGCACCCTACTCACTGAGCCACAGCTGCCTCCCTGGAAGGACATTTTAAACTGTGACATCTCGGTCATTCCCCAGTTTAGAACACCAATGGCTTCCCTACTTTCAGAGTTAAACCCCAAGTTCCTGCCCCTACAGATACTCCTCACACACGTTCACTCCCACCATGGCCTTCCAGCCAAATGTTTACTTTTCCAGACAATGCCAGCAGGCCCCTGCTTTCCATGTCCCTGTCCTCCACCTGAGCCTCCAGGGAGCATCCCCATCCTCCTGTGGCACACACCACCTCAGCCCTCTCTCCATATACACACATTTCCCACTCTGTACCTCTCTCACAGATCTGCAGAGCTGCCTCCCTGACATGTCCAAGGTCTAAGGAAACTTCCTCAGAGCCTGCAGAAGCCCCTTCCTCCCTCTGTGGTTGTGGGGTCCTCACACTGCAGCCATACTTCCTCCTCCTGCCTCAGTCTCAAGGGCTCCTTAGGACCTCAATGGCAACCTCTCTGCCAACTTTGCACACCCTAGGCTAGCTAACCCTCCCTTCATGCCAGCCCGTAACCAGACTGTTGGCATCCAGAGAGATGTAGGAGGCTGTCCAGAACTCAGTTCCCCAACCTGACCAGGGCACCCCTGCTAAGTCTCCACTGAAATCTTTTTTTTTTTTTTTGAGACAGAGCCTCAAGCTGTCACCCTGCATAGAGTGCCATAGCATCACAGCTCACAGCAACCTCCAATTCCTGGGCTCAAGCGAGTCTCTTGCCGCTGCCTCCCAAGTAGCTGGGACTACAGGCGCCCGCCACAACGCCGGCCATTTTTTTTTTGGTTGTAGCCGTCATTGTTGTTTGGCGGGCCCGGGCTGGATTCAAACCCACCAGCTTAGGTGTACGTGGCTGGCGCCTTAGCCCGTTGAGCCACAGGCGCCGACCCTCCACTGAAATCTTTGCAAAGGCCTAGGGCAGGATCCCTGCTCCACCTCTGGGAAGCTTCCCCACCCCCACGTGTCTTGTACTTGGGTTGTAGGCTGAATGTCTAGGCCCCATGGAGTTACCAAAAAACAATCCCCTGCGCCCTATGCCCATTTCCCCCTTGGGTTTGAATCTCTTGATACTTCCCACCCTGGCTCACCCGAATGGATGAACATGTGCTTGGTGTAGTTTTTTCGTGAGCTGAACGTCTTGTGGCAGTGGCTGCACTCATAGGCTGGTGGCTCTGCACCTGGGACACGCGCTGGGGCGCTTGAGGGGTTAGTCGCAGGAGCGGCAGAGGAGGCCGGGGCTTCACCCAGCTGAGAGGTGGCGGCTGTGTCCGGCTGCAGTGCAGGGTAGAAGGCAGGTGGGGGCGCAGGGGCTGGCCCCGATGGCGCAGGAGGGGGTGGGGCGGGAGCGCCCAGGTGGAAAGGAAAAAGCGAGATAGGCGGGCCAGGGGTCTTCACTCCGGGCGGGCGGGGTCCGGCTAGGACGCAATCAGGCGGGACAGGGGTCTCAGAAGCACACACTTCAGCGCCAGCACCGTCCTCATCATGCCAAGCAGATACATAGCTGTCGGGGAACACATCTTCAGCTGCTGTAGCTCCCCGAAGGAAGTCCCTGCCAGCACCGCCATAGTCAGTGAGGCCGGTGGGCGCAGGAGGGTCCTCGCACGCGCTGTCAGCGGCAGCTGTAAGGAAGCCGGCTGCACAGTCTGGGAAGGAAGGGGGTGCCTGGCCCTCGCCCGGGCCACTGCCTTCGCCATCCTCACCGTCAGTGTCATCATCAGTCTCCTCGTCTTCATCGTCACCTCGGTCGTCAGAGGCCGAAGGCAGTGCAGGATCGGTGTCAGGCCCTTCCGCCTTGGCTGGCGCCAAAGATGTAGGTAGCTGCAGACGTGCGGGCTGGCGCTGCTTGCGGCTATGCGCGGCGCTAGAGTGCCCCGGGGGGCGCGCAGCTAGCAAGTGGCGCAAGCGGTGTCGCAGTTGAGCTGGCGCCAGCGGTGGAGGCACAGGCGCCGGAAGCGGCGCGGGTGCGGAGGTGCTCGGGGCGCGAGCACGGGCGATAATCTGCGTGCACTCGTCAATAACTGTTTGGATGCGAAGCACTGACGCAGCTGTGAGCACCTGCAGCGCTTCGCCTTGCGCCACTACCAGTGAGCCGCTATAGAGGAACTCAACCAGCTGGCGCACAGTCTGCGCAGGAACCACCGGCGGCACGCGGATCTCAGAGTGACCGAGCAGCAGCTTGTCCTGGAAGAAGGGCGAGCCAGCGGCTAGCACGCAGCGGTGTGCGCGCAGTGAAGCCTCGCGGATGCGCACAGTCACGTCGCAGAAGTGCCCTCCCAGCCTCTGCCCGTTAAGGGTCTCGAGCAGCGAGCGAGAGAAGTTCTGCAGGTGTATGTGGTGCACTGCCTCCGCAGCCGCCATCTACACGGAATGACAGGAAAGCGGGAGAGGTCAGCTGAGGATCTTTCTCTGCCCCAGTGTCCCTGTCCCTTCACCCCTATCACAGGGCAGAGCCTGATAGCGCATCATGCCCTCAGACCTCACCGACCCCATTTCTTCCCAGCAGCTCTTTACAGTCCCATTCCCAACACAAGACACGCCAACGCTTCCTCCCTCCATACTGTCCCCAGGATTTCTTCAGGGTCCTCCACCTTTACAGACCCCTCAACACTCCTAGGAAAGGGCTGAAGATACAGGTCTGTGCTCTCACTCCCTCCGGGAAGGTTCAGGGCTTGGCCAGCTCTATCTTGGCTCACCCACACCTCCCCCACCTCTACTAACCTTAAGCCTCTGGACATCCCCCTCCAAGGGAGCAGCCCTGTGTAGAAGAGGCCAGAGACACTCCTCCCCAATCCAAACTGGCTAACATGCCTCACCCAGAGCAGACTGTGCTCTCCACCCAGCTAGCTTGACTCCTCCACCCTATCTCAAGGCTCATTTTTGGTGGTTACTCTTAGCCACTCTCCCCAGTCTAAGGTGCCCTCCTACACATCCAGGATTGCTGCCTCAGAACTGGGTTACATTAAAACTGTATATGGAGGCATTCCAGGAAGTGGGGTGGCACGACCTGCCTGCTGGGCAGAGTAATTCAGAATATGCTTGGGCACAGAAGGCTGAAGGTTGGAATTACCCTGGCAGATGCCCCATGGGAGACTCCAGCCCAACCAGCAAGGAGATCCTCCTGCAGCCCCAGCTTCTTGCAATCTCAATGGGACCTGTGGAGCCCAAGTGTGCATGTGGCACAGAAAGGTAGATTATGTGATATAAGCAGGGGAGTGTGACTAATAAGTGCAGGTGAAGCAGCAGCAGCCACAAGAGAAAACAGGACCCTTCTTAAGAACCTGTGGCTGCCGGCTCAGCGCCTGTGGCTCAGCGGGCTAAAGCGCCAGCCACGTACACCTGAGCTGGCAGGTTTGAATCCAGCCCGGGCCCGCCAAAACAATGACAGCTGCAACCAAAAAATGGACGGGCGTTGTGGCGGGTGCCTGTGGTTCCAGCTACTTGGGAGGCGGAGGCAAGAGACTCGCTTGAGCCCAGGAATTGGAGGTTGCTGTGAGCTGTGATGCCACAGCACTGTACCCAGGGTGACAGCTTGAGGCTCTGTCTCAAAAAAAAAAAGAACCTGTGGCTGCCTAATCAGAGTACTGCCTACACTTCGGCACCAGAAAAGAGGAGAGGGGTAGTCCCAGGGGCCTCACAACATCTGAGACGCTCTGCTACTACACCCATCAAGTCAGGTGACTCCATGGTCATTCAGCCTGTTTCCCCTTCTACCAAACAAGGGATGCTCCCCGGTTCCAGCACACCTCCAGTCTAAGGAGGAATAGAGGCATAGGATGCATCCTGATATCCATATACTCTTCATCAGCCTGCCTCTCCCTTAGGGTTACATAACCCCAGAGTAGGGCTCCATTTAGTCCTGCCCCTACACCCTCTGGCTCTACTGGGTCTCAGATTCAACCCCTCTGGCACCTTATGCCCAAACTGCCTTCCTTTGCTCTAGCCAGACCCCTTCTTTTCTTGGATCCCCCCACAAATGACCCCTTTTGCACACTTCCACTGTGTCGGTTACTGCTCTTGGACTGATGAGGTAACCTCCTTGCTGGTCCCCTCCGCGTCCCCTTCTTCCTGTTATATTCCCCACGTGGCAGCCAGAGGGAGCCTGGTCAGAGCTAACAGATCCAGACACACACCACTCTGCCCCCGCCCAGAGCCCTCTATGGCGATGAATTGAAGAAGGACTTCAAATCCGTGTCTAGGCAATGGAAACGGAGACCTGTGCATCAACCCGTAGTACTTGAACCCTTCCTTTTCTGACTCGCCCCCACCTTGCTGCCTGGCGAGCTCCGATTTCTCAGTCCAAAAATCCGATTAAGGGCCTTCTTGGCTGCCACAGGACAAAGGACCACCTTCAAGACCAGACATCCAGACCCACCCTCCATGATCTGGAGCCAGATATTCGCCACCACGCCTTCTCCCAAGCCATGGATTTTGCTCTGAGGCCCGTCTCCGGTAGTCTGCGCCAGTGTTCGCTCCCTGCCCTGAGCCCAGAACTCCCTATATGTTCTGTTACAGCTGCACCCGCTCCATCCCGCCAATTTAGCTTTCCCAGCTCCCACCCTTGCCTGCAACTGTGCCCCAATTCCGCAGCGCCCTCTCGCGTTCTCAGCATGCACCCAGAGCCTAGCGCGAGCGCACCTCCCCTAGCACGCCTCAGCTTCCCCGCCGGCCCTGAGGCCGGGGGATGCCCATCCGACCCCACCTCCGGGTCCTCCTCAGGCACCAGGCCGCGCCGCGGCTGCCTCTGGCTCGCCAACACCAAGGCCGCACTTCCGGGCCGCGATGCCAGCGGAACTGAAGTGGTGCACCGCTGATGCCCAGGGGGAAACCCTAGACTGGCGCACGTTTCTCATATTTTTATGACAACCAGGTGCTGCAGTCTCTGTAAGCCGTACTTCCGACTCTCCTCAAAGTCGGAACCAAAGTCTCAGAAGCTGCGGCTGCTGCGGCTCGAGGAACGAATGGACCAAACAACACTTCCGGCGTCGCCATGGAGACCAGAGTGGGGGCACCTGCTGTCTTTTTTGGGGCGCGTGATGTTGGAAGGTGAGAAGGTCTAAGCGCCTCGACCTGTCTTGGCCGGTTTATTTTGTATTTATTTATAGTAAAGGTGAGGTCTCGCTTTTGCTCAGGCTGGGCTTGAATTCCTGAGCTCAAATGATCCACCCTCCTGGGCCTCCCAGTGTGCACCCGGCCTTTTTATTTTACTTTTTTTTTTTTTTTTTTGAGACAGAACCTCAAGCTGTCCCCACTGGGTAGAGTGCTGTGGCATCACAGCTCACAGCAACCTCCAACTCCTGGGCTCAAGCGATTCTCCTGCCTCCGCCTCCCAAGTAGCTGGGACTGCAGGCACCCGCCACAACGCCCGGCTATTTTTTGGTTGCAGCCGTCATTGTTGTTTGGCGGGCGCAGGCGGATTCGAACCCGCCAGCTCGGGTGTATGTGGCTGACACCTTAGCCGCTTGAGCCACAACCCGGCCTATTTTACTCTTTGAAGACAGGGTCTCTCACTGACGCCCAGGCTAGAGTGCAGTGGTGCAATGATAGCCCACTGCAGAACTCCCGGGCCCAAGCGATCCTCCAGCCCCAGCCTCCCTAGTAGCTGAGACTACTGGCGCCACCACCACGCCTGATTGGTTTATACACCACTTCGACCCAGGGAAGTGCCCTTCTTCCTCTAACATTCGAGCATAAGTCTCTCCCCCGGTCTGTCGGACATAGCCCTGCAGCCTGGCCCTAAAACTCCCTGCCCCTCAGCCTGGATCCCACCCACAAAATGGAAGCAGCCTTAACTCTGTGTCCCCTGCCCCTCAGACCACCAGGCAAGAAGTGAACAAATAAATTAGGGGACATTGAACCGAATGCCTCCTGTGCGCCACAGCCTAGGTCAGAGTCAGAAAAGAAAAGAAGTGTAGGGATGAGATGAGGTCATAATCAGCCAAAAACTGAAGATCAGAAGACCTTAGAGGGTTGGAATCTGTGAGAAGAACTGTTCATGCAAAGGGAATAGCCTTGATCTGCAAAAGCCCTGAAGTGGGGCTGGCTGTCCAAGGCACCCATGAACCTGGCCTACTAGATGGTGGCCTGGCAGGGCTTTCTGTTATACTCTTGCAGGCACCCCTTTGGCCACTTTTTTGGGGCAGGTACCACTGCGGCTGGGGAGTGGTAGAAGGGCCTGAACCACAAGGTCAGATCACAGGGCTTCAGGACCCTATGCCTTATGTAGCAGGTTTGGGGTCCAGCATGGGGCTTTCAGCCTCCAAGAGGGAGATAAGGTCAGGATGCCTGTCTGTCACTCGGGGCAGCTGCTGGATGGCAGTATTGTAGATACCGTGTTTGGAGATCAAGGAGCAGTATATGCCAGGTTGTCTTTCTTCCAACTCTGATTGAGTCCCACACTATGATCAGCTGAGCCAGTTGTATCTGTTTCCACTGACCTTGACAGCCTCCTCTCTCTCTGTGGATGCTTATTCCTCTCCAGCCTCACAGGTCCCTTGCTATACCCAATATGAGGCTGACTTGTGCAATTCCCTCTGGCTGTAGCACCCTCTCACACAGCTAAGATGCCATCAGCCTCCCCTGTGCCCTTCCTGACCCCAAAGGCCCCCCAATTTCTGTCACAGGATTTGTTAGGGTGGGTGTTCATCTGTGTCCTTTACCTTAGCACCTGCTGCTACAACACACATAAGAACAGACAGGGAGGCTCGGCGCCTGTGGCTCAACGGGCTAAGGCGCCAGCCACGTACACCTGAGCTGGCGGGTTTGAATGCAGCCTGGGCACGCCAAACAACGACAGTCGCAACTAAAAAATGGCCGGGCGTTGTGGCGAGCGCCTGTAGTCCCAGCTACTTGGGAGGTGGAGGCAGGAGACTCCCTTGAGCCCAGGAGTTGGAGGTTGCTGTGAGCTGTGATGCCATAGCACTCTATCCAGGGTGACAGGTTGAGGCTCTGTCTCAAAAAAAAACAGACAGTGACTTCACCCTACCCTGAACCTCCACTGTTCTTGACCCTGTGGAATTGGGGGATTCTAGGTACATTGTAGGTCAATCTGGTATGAGGGAGGCAGAATTCTGAAAATGCCCCCCCAGGATTATGATATCATCTGTGCATAGTTAACACTACACTGTATGGTGAAAGGGTCTTTGCAGATGTAATTAAGGTTGTTTATTAGCCAACCTTAAAAAAGATGATTCTGGATTATTTGGGTAGGTTCAAGGTAATCACAAGAGTCCTTAAAGGCAGAAGAGGAATCGGCGGGCGCCTGTAACTCAGCAGCTAGGGTGCCAGCTACATACACTGAAGCTGGCGGGTTCAAAGGCAGCCTGGGCCTGCCAAACAACAATGACAACTCCAACCAAAAATAGCCAGGCATTGTGGTGGGTGCCTGTAGTCCTATCTACTTGGGAGGTTGAGGCAAGAGAATACCTTAAGCCCAAGAGCTTGAGGTTCCCGTGAGCTATGACATGAGGGCACTCTAGCCAGGGCGACATAGTGAGACTCTGTCTCAAAAAAAAAAAAAAAAAAAAAAAAGGCTCGGCGCCTGTGGCTCAGCGGGCTAAGGCGCCAGCCATGTACACCTGAACTGGCGGGTTCGAATCCAGCCCGGGCCCGCCAAACAACAATGACGGCTGCAACCAAAAAACGGCCGGGCGTTGTGGCGGGCGCCTGTGGTCCCAGCTACTTGGGAGGCGGAGGCAAGAGACTCGCTTGAGCCCAGGAATTGGAGGTTGCTGTGAGCTATAATGCCACGGCACTCTATCCAGGGTGACAGCTTGAGGCTCTGTCTCCAAAAAAAAAAAAAAAGATACCAACAGCTTTGGTGTCTGATGAGGTTCTGATCTCTGCTTCCAAGGGGGGAGGACAGCTATGTCCTCACATAAGAAAAGGCAAAAGGGGGAAACTCCCTCCATCAAGTACTTTCATAATAGCATTGATTGATTAATGAGGGCAGAACCCTTATCACCTAAACACCTCCCAGAATACCCCCTCTGCCAACACTGTTGCATTCATGTTGCACATGAATTTGGGGAGACGCATTCATAACCATAACAAAGGCAGACACAAAACACCACACATTATATGACTACATTTATATACAAGAAGTTCAAAATAGGCACATCTATAGAGACAGAAGGTTGATCAGTGGTTATCTGGGCCTGAAAGGGAAAATGCAAAGAGGGCAGAATGAGGAGTGGCTGCACTTAAGGTTACTTTTTAGGAATGATGAAAATGTTGTAAAATTGGATTATAATGATAGTTGCACAACTCTGTAAATATACTCTAAGACATTGAATTGTGTGCTTTAAACAGGTGAACTCTATGGTATGTGGGTTGTATCTCAATAAGGCTATTAAAAAATGGTTGAAAGATCTGAACACTTTACCAGAGAGAGGATAGCAAAGAAGTGCATGAAAAGACATTCAACGTCAGTGCATTTTAAACCACAATTAGAATGGCAAAAATCAAAAAAACTTACCCTACCAAGTATGGGTGAGATATGCAACAACTGGGGACTCTTCATATGCTTCTGGGGGAAGGTAAATGCTGCTATATCCACTTTGGAAAACAGGCAGTTTCTTCAAAAGTTGAGCATGCAACTACCATATGATTCAACTACTCTTCTCTGTTAGGGGTTGAATTATGTCCCCCTCCCCCTAAAAAAAATCATAGATTGAAGTACTAACCCATAGTACTGTAGAATGTCACCTTTTTGGAGATAAGGTCTTTGCAGAGGTAAATAAGTTAAACTGAAGTTTTTAGGATGGGCCCTAATCCAATATGGCTAGTGTCTGTATTAAAAGGAGAAATTTGGATATAGAGATACATGAGCGGGAGAATACCGTGTGATATTGAAGACAGCCCACTGCAAGCCAACAAGAGACAAGTGGAGCACATCCTTCCCTCAGAGTTCTCAGAAGGAACCACCCTACCAATGCCTTGATTTTGGATTTCTAGCTTCTAGAACTGTGAGGCAGTAAGTTTCTGTTTTTTGTTTTGTTTTGTTTTGTGACAGAGCCTCAATCTGTCACCCTGGGTAGAGTGCTGTGGCATCACAGCTCACAGCAACCTCCAATTTGGGGGCTCAAGCGAGTCTCCTGCCTCCACCTCCCAAGTAGCAGGGACTACAGGCGCCCGCCCCAACACCTGGTCATTTTTTGGTAGCAGCCGTCATTGTTGTTTGGCAGGCGCGGGCTGGATTTGAACCCGCCAGCTCAGGTGGACGTGGCTGGCGCCTTAACCCGTTGAACCACAGGCGCCGAGCTAATAAGTTTCTGTTTTTAAAGCCTCTGGATTTGTGGTGTGTTTCACAGCAGCCCTAGCAAACTAATACACCCTCCTAGGTACTTACTCAATAAAAAAAATAATGTGTATGTAGGTGACTGTCCATGGTAGATTTATTTGCAGTAGCTGAAAAATCTGGAAATAACCCAAATGTCCATTAAATTGTAGTATGTTATTACTATCATTTTTTGAGACAGTGTCCCATTTTAAACTGAATAGTATTCCATCATTCACAATATAACACAATTTGCTTGGCAGTGACACACAGGTGTAATCCTACCTACTCAGGAAGCTGAGGTGGACGGATCACTTTAAGCCAGGAATTTGAGTCCAGCCTGGGCAACATATCGAGAGCATCTCTTTAAAAATTAACTAATTAAAAAACTAAAATTTAAAACAACAGAAATTTTAAAAAATATATTGGAAGTGTTGGGTGGCACCTGTGGCTCAAAGGAGTAGGGCACCGGCCCCATGGGCCAGAGTTGGCAGCTTCAAACCCAGCCCCCGCCAAAAACTGCAAAAAAAAAAAAAGGAAGTGTTAGATAGCAAAGTTGAGAGAATCTCCAGAAAATAAAGTAAAAAGTCAGAATAGGTAAAAATGGAGAGGCATAGAAAAATATTAGTGGATCAATCTCAGAGATGCAATAATGAATAATAGAAATTCCAGGAGGAAAAAAACAGAAATTGAAAGGGAGGAAATTGTTTAATAAGTAGAAAAAAAATGTTTTACATCTGAAGAAACTGAGTTTCTGTATTGCAAGTGCCAGGTCAGTAAATGAAAAGAGCCTAAATCCTGTAATCCCAGCACTCTGGGAGGCTGAGGTAGGTGGATCACCTGAGCTCACTATCTTGAGATCAGCCTGAGCTATAGAGTGAGACCCCATATCTACAAATAGCTGGGTATTGTGGCGGTGGCCTGGAGTCCCAGCTACTAGGGAAGATGAGGCAAGAAAATCGTTTGAGCCCAAGAGTTAAAGGTTGCTGTGAGCTATGATGCCAGGGCACTCTACCCAACAGTGTCAAGGAGAGACTCTGTCTCAAAAAAAAAAACAAAAAAACAAAAAATAGAACCTACTTAGTGGTTTGCATTTTTAGAAACTAAAGATAAACAGAAGATCCTAGAGGTTACGTTGAAAACATTTGTACTTAGGATATCAAACTTCTATATAACAACTCTGGGCAAAAGACAGTGGAGCATCTCCTTTGAAATTTTGAAGGGAAAATTGTTTACTGACTTCAGCTCCTACATTTAATTAAGCATGTAGGTTAAAAAAATTCTATATCAATTATATGTGTGGGTAAATCAAGGACATTTCAGTCATTCAGGGTCTCAGAAAATTTGCCTTTCGTATACCTCGTATCAGGCAATCACTGAAATATATGCTCCACCTAAACCAGAAAGTAAACCATAAAAGGGACAAAGGATTTGGGAAACCGATGCTCCAGGATAGGAGAGCGAGGAGGCGATTGCAGAGATGAATCCCTGGCAAGATGTCAGCAATTGAGCAGCCTAGAAAGCAAACAATCCAGACTGGAACAGGAGAACCCCTGAGGAATGTTTCCAAGAGTGGAATGAAACTGATAGATTACCTGAAGTGTTTGAATTGATTAAGAGGAGATTTACAGCTCTGTTGGAGAGTTTGAGGAAGAATTAATGAAAAATACATAACAAATACTAAGCCAAAAGACAAAAAAGGAGCAAGAGGAAAAATAAAGAATAGGAAGTAATAATTGTTCCAGGGAGACCAAAAATTATATAATAAAGGAAATTTAATTTTATCATTCCATATGATTCAATGGTATATATTATTTAATTCATAATTGTGCTGCTAGTGTTGAATATTGATTTGAACAAAAATGATACATTGGGAGGATGAGAGGGTGGAGGTTATATGTTACAAGGGGAGGGGCTGGGTGCTGCTTTTGTTTATAAACATTTAGCACTATTTGACTTTTAAAATCATGTATGCATATTATTGTAACACAAATTTAAATGATTTTTTTTATCAGATAAGTAATAAGGACATGTAAGTGGTGTGCTATAGTTTATTTTCAAGGATTTAGGTGTAAAGGGAAGGGTAAAAAGAGGATATTTGGGAAATATCATAGACCAAAAATAATTTTTCAGAAAAGGAGAGATTGCAGAATACATGTATGTGTAGATTAGGGGGATGTATTTCTTGCCAGGAAGACAGAATAAGTGCAAGAGAAAGAAGGGGTCGTTAGATAAGGTCCCAGAAGTAGTTTAGAATACAAGTGATGAGGTCAGCTTTGCAAAGCAATAGAAACAAGAAAAATTATTGGAGACACACGTTTATAAGAACAATCACGAGAAGAATAAAAGAAGGGGACCAGGCATGGTGCTCATACCTGCAATGTCAGTGACTTGGAGGCCAACATGGGAGGATCACTGAGGCCAACCATCTGAGACCAGCCAGGGCAACAGAATGAGACACTCCCCGCCACCCCCATCTCTACAAAAAAAAATAGAAAACTAGCCAACCATAGTGGTGTGAGCCTATAGTCCAAGCTACTTGGGAGGCTGAGGCAGGAGGATCACTTGAGTACAGGCATTCAGGGTTAGAGTGAGCTATGATTGTGCCACTGCACTCCGGCGTGGGTGACAGAGCAAGACCCTGTCTCTAAAAAATAAATAAGAGAAGGGTCTGTGTGAGATAGGCTTTCAAGACGGATAGACTAGGGTGGATGGCTAGTAGGTAAGCATAGTGTCTTTGAGGAGACTGGAAAAGGTACTGAATCAATGAAGGAGGAATGTGGTTGTGTAGGTCAGACATTCATTCAGTCCTTCAGCCCAGTGTTGAGCACACAGATGGCATTAGGAGGGCTGTGTTCCTTTGTGGGACAGGCAGCCAAAGATTACCTTCCCAGGCTCACTCCATGGGGAGATTACCTTCCCATGTTCACACCTGGGACCCTGTGCACACCTGGTGCAGAGGGTCCCAACTGCTGGGAGGCACTGTGGGGTAGATGTGGAGGAGTACCTGGGAGGATCAGAGACTAGATGCTACCAGGGGTCCGGAGACCCTTCCTAGAGCAAGTAGCCAGTCTTTGAAGATTGAATAGAAGTTCACCACAAAGACAGGGTGCGGAAGGGCCTCCCAGGCAGAGGTGCTGAATTGTGAGCCTGAGTGGAAGATCATTGGCATCCTTTGTCACAGTTATGAGTTACAGATATAAATGCTTCCTATTTCATTCTGCAAATCTTTTCCCAATGAGAAACAACTTAAGCAAACTGGGAGATTGAAAACCATTGGCCTAACCTTCTGTTCTGGGTACCATAATGAAATGTCCCTGTGGTTCTGCACAGAGTAGGGCCTGGGACTTGGAGTGAGTGCTTCGTAGTTACTGACTGTTGCTGACCTGTGGTGTTTGCATTTGCAGGTGGAACAGGAGGATTTTGTAATGGAAGGGCATGGCAAGACTCCACCTCCTGGTGAAGAAAGCAAACAGTGAGTCACCGTTTATTTTAAAAGGATCATATTACAGATCAGCAGAAGCATGTTGGTTAAGCTTGCTGAGAGCTTGTTTGCTGGGATGTACACATTAGAGACATTGTGGAACTCACCAGTTGCTTTGGTGTCTGTTAATGCATTGCTGTGTTTATAGACTGACTAACTGGAGGGACAAGAAGGTTGGCTTTGTAGTGTTTCACACTTGATTAATCAAAATTCATGTTATGCTTTAGCAAAGGCTTTAAGGCTCAGTGTGTTGCAAATTGAACTAATTCAGTTTGGTTGATTTCCAAAGAAAGTATAAAATGGTACATCCTTTTCTTAGCGTGTCTTTATGAAGTGAACTAAATTAATAGGCTGTTTCCCTGAGAACCAAGTGTGAATTTATTTGAATAGTACTTCCTGAAATTCTATTCCATTTGGTTATTTACACTTCTGATCTCTATTTAAATAAATTGTTTCCCTTAAGGAACAAGAATTATAAATAATATAACTTAGCCAACATTCTAAATAATTCAGGATCTCTCCCCTGACTTCTTACAGGGTGATTGGTTTTAAACCTGAAGTTGAGAATTAGTAGGGTAGCTTTTTGGTAGCAGATTTTTGGTAGATTTTTTCTTCCTCCTGTCGCAGAATTTGAAAAATTTTGTTGCAAAGCAGACTGATTTTATGTATACCCTTTTAAAGGAAAAACAGTTAAGACTGGCTTAAAGTACAGACATAATTACTATTTTTTATTCAGACATTAATTTGCTAAATCGAACCATCCAGTGATTCATAGAATTTACCAAAAATCTGTAGAGAGAAATTGTTCTCACTTCTCTGTTTCTTTTTTCCTAGAAATAGTTTAATTTGGGGCCAGGTGCAGTGGCTCATACCTGTAATCCCAACACTCTGCGAGGCCAGGGTGGGTGGATTGCCTCAGCTCACAGGTTCGAGACTAACCTGAGCCAGAGCGAGACATTGTCTCTAAAAATAGCTGGGCGTTGTGGCGAGTGCCTGTAGTCCCAGCTACTTGGGAGGCAGAGACAAGAGAATTGCTAGAGCCCGAGAATTTAAGGTTGCTGTGAGCTGTGACACCACGGCACTCCTCCAAGGACTACAAAGTGAGACTCTGTCTCAAAAAAAAAAAAAAGTTTATTTTGCTCAGTCTCAAGAAAATTATATTTCTGAAACCCCTAGGAATCAATTATGCAGAATGGACTATGCTGCCACGAGGCTGGATTCATTAAAGGAAAATGGCTCCCATCTTGTATTTGTTATGAATGGAAACCAGGATATTTTCACAGCTGGTTTGATTTGCTAACCAGGCAGTTTTAAAAATAGCTTACAATATAAATCCTAACTTTGCTGTATTCTGTCAAATGTCCTTATATTCTGCATGAGCTGATGGAATCAATTCATCTTTAGCAAACTGTAATGCCAGATGTCTAGTTCCTACAGAATGACAGCAGTAAGACTCCAGGCACTTTTCTCCATGTGTTTCACTCATCTCTTCACCCCCACCCACTGGTCGGAGGTCTTACAATATAAACATCAGGCCTCCCATTTGGCAAGGCTTTTCTGTGCCTAAGATACTTTGCTTAAATGTTTTTTAAGTTGTCATTTCCACTGATTATACCATATCATCTTCATTTCTCTCAGAGGTTAGGGTAGGTACCTTGCCCATGCTTGAACCCAGATCTTACTGACTTTCAAAAATAGTTTATAATATCACTCTCTCAGATCCTTTGCCATCTTTGGGAGCTGTGTTCCTGAAAAATACTGTGGTTAGCAAAAGGGCACTAGTCAAAATCAAAGTCTCATGAATAAGAGGGAGTTGGGGGGAAACAATGAAAACAGCATTCAGGCTATTTTTCAAACGCAGATGAAAGTTCTGTTCTCTAGAGGATATCCATTTCCCAAACAAACCAGTCTTTTTCTCTAAAAACCTGCTCTAGTGACCCCTACCCTGAATTAGCTTTTTAGGTATTCAGGAAACGTTGCTGCAGTGGATTCTCCCACAAGTTTTAGTTATACAAACTGTACTTCTTTTAGAGAGTCTCCAACAGCCCCATCAGACTCGAAATGTCATGCATAGAATCCTTACCATTCTCCCTTGTTTTGTTTTCATAAGTCTCGTACTACCTACCCTTTTCACAGATGGATTCTGCTCTTGTTTTGTTTTTTTTCGGGATCTGGTCTGCTATCATAAATTGAAGTGGTAAAGCAGAAATCAGTCTTCTTACAAGGCACTCCTCGGTAGGTCTGCCCACCTCTTCTGTGAGAGTGGGGAGCAAAGATGATGTGTTCTTTTGAGGCAAGGCAATAAAGCTATTTATAATCAATTTTTTTCAGAGCTATAGTTGACATATGATTACTTTATAAGTATGATTGAATCAGGATAGGGAATCTTGGAACTGAATTTTTTTTAATTATAGAAGTAATATGTGCTTGTCATAAAACATTCAAATACTCCTTCCTGCCAGGTGTGGTGGCTCACACCTGTAATCCCAGCCCTCTGGAGGCCCAAGGCAGGTGGATCGCCTGAGCTCAGAAGTTCAAGACCAACCTGAGCAAGAGTGAGACCCTCGTTTGTAAAAACAGCTGAGCATTGTGGCAGGCACAGGTGGTCCCAGCTACTCAGGAGACTGAGGCAAGACAATCGTTTGAGCCCAAGAGTCTGAGTTTGCTGCACGCTCTGAGGCCATAGCACTCTACCACGGACTACACAAAAGTGAGACTGTCTGAAAAAATCCCCCCCCCCAAAAAAAATTCCTTCCTTTTTTAATCTTCCAAAACATTTTGTATAAATTTTACAATGACTAAATAGATTTTTTTCCCCAATGTGATTCTTTAGACCTTGCTTTTGTAATTTAACATCTTTCACAGTGTATTTCATTCTAAACATCTGTGAAACATTCCATTGAATGGATGGACTCTAGTCATTGTTTTCTTTTTTTTGAGACAGAGTCTCACTTTCTTACCCTCAGTAGAGTGTTCTGGCATCACAGCTCACAGCAACCTCCAACTCATAGGCTTAAGCGATTCTCTTGTCTCAGCCTCCCTAGTAGCTGGGACTACAGGTGTCCACAGCAGCGCCTGGCTATTTTTTAGAGACAGGGTCTTACTCTTGCTTAGGCTGGTCTTTAACTCCTAAACTCAAGCAACCCACCTGCCTCAGCTTCCCAAGTGCTGGGATTACAAGCATGAGCCACCATGCCCGGCCTGTCATTGTTTTCTAATAGATATTTTGGTGGCACCCACTTCTTTGATTAGTAAAGAATATATGTGTGTGTGTGTGTGTGTGTGTGTGTGTATACACATATATATGTATATTATATACATGTGTATATAATGTACTTTGTATCAAAAAAAAAAAAATCTATACCAGTGTTCATTTCTGTCTGTAGAATATGGAAGTGCCTGTTTCTTTTTCTTTCTTTCTTTCTTTTTTTTGAGACAGAGTCTCACTTTGACATCCTCAGTAGAGTGCCCTGGCATCAGAGCTCGCATCAACCTCAAACTTTTGTGCTCAAGCCATTCTCTTGCCTCAGCCTCAGAGTATCTGGGACTACAGGCACCCACCACAAGGGTCAGATATTTTTATAGATGGAGTCTTGCTGTTGTTCAGGCTGGTCTCGAACCTGTGAGCTCAAGCAATCCACCTGCCTTGTCCTCTCAGTGTGCTGGGATTATCAGCGTGAGCCACCTCGCCTGGCTACAAGTGCCTGTTTGTCTCCGCCCCTTAGATGACAGTAAAGTATTTATCTTTACATTTTTGTGACTTTTTCTTTTCTTTTCTTCTTCTTCTTCTTTTTTTTTTGGAGACAGAGTCTTGCTGTGCTGCCCAGGCTAGAGTGCCATGCTTGTGTCTAGCTCACAGCAACTTCAAACTCTTAGATTCAAGCAATCCTCTTGCCTCAGCCTCCCGAGTAGCTGGGACTGCAGGTGCCTGCCATGATGCCTAGCTAATTCTTCTATTTTTAGTAGAGACAGGGCCTTGCTCTTGCTGAGGCTGGTCTGGTACTCCTGAGCTTGGGTTTGAGATCAGCCTGGGCCAGAGCGAGACCTAAAAATAGCTGGGTGTTGTGGTGGGCATCTATAGTCACAGCTACTTGGGCGGCTGAGGCAAGAGAATCACTTAAGCTTAGGAATTTGCAGTTGCTATGAGCTGTGATGCCATAGCACTTTACTGAGGGTGACAAAGTGAGACTCTGCCTAAAAATAAAAGGAACTCCTGAGCTCAAGCAATCCTACCTCAGCCTCCCAGAATGCTAGGATTACCAGCAGGAGCCACCTTGCCCAGCTTCCCACCCACTTCTTGAATTTCTCTCTAGTGACTATGTGGTTGTTGATTTACTAGTTTTAGTTTAGTATTGAGTGCATTTTGCTCTGGATAGAATGCAGTGGTGTTGCAGCTCATTGCAGCCTCAAATCCTAGGTTTAAGTGATCCTCCTGCCTCAGCCTCCCGAATAGCTGGGTTTACAGGCTTGTGTCACGATGATGCCAAGCTAATTTTTTTTTTATTTTTAGTAGAGACGGGGTCTTGTTCTTGTTTAGGCTGATCCGGAACTCCTGAGCAATCCTCCCATTTGGCTTCCCAGAGTGCTAGGATTACAGGCATGAGCTACCACGCCTGGCCAGGGTGCCAAGTGTTTTTTTCTTTTTGATCTCTGAGGGAGAATCTCTTCAGGGAATGCATGAGGGACCTATAAGAAAATCAAAGTACTGAAGACAGTTTTATATTGATCCAGAGAGAAGAATGTAATTTACAGAGTCAGCACTGCTCTCTATACTCCAGTGCGGTGTAGTGTGGTTTTGTGTTACAGGTGCTGTTTTGAAAAACTCTGCCTTGATTAAATTCTCTCCTCTCTAGTTACATTCTTCCCAACTTAAATGCCCGATTACAAAATGCTCTTTTAGGCTCAATGCCCATAGCACAGTGGTTACGGCGCCAGCCACATACACCCAGGCTGACAGGTTCAAACCTGGCTTGGGCCAGCTAAACACAATGATATCTGCAACAACAAAAAATAGCCGGGTGTTGTGGCGGATGCCTGTAGTCCCAGTTACTTGGGAGGCTGAGGCAAGAGTATCGCTTAAGCCCAAGAGTTTGAGGTTGCTGTGAGCTATGACACCACCACACTCTACCGAGGTCGACATAGTGAGACTGTCTCAAAAAATAAATAAATAAATAAATAAAATGCCCTTTTAATTTTTCTGAATTTGTAATTATGTAGACTTTAAAAGTCCTACCAGTTTGTCCTTAACTTATCTTTATTTCTGTTCCTACTCTGATTCCTTAACTTACAGTTCTGTCTTCCTCAGATTCATTTTAGGCTGCAGTGAAACTTCTAGACATTTATTTTTCCTAAATCTCTACAGCAAAGATTCCTTTTATTAATGGGTTCCATATTTTAATCGCCTACTTTATAACACTAAGCTTTTTTTGAAATCATTCTTTTGGTCGTTTGTTTAAAAACCTTGGGCAGGCCGGTGCCTGTGGCTCATCGAATAGGGCGCCCGCCCCATATACCAAAGGTGGCGGGTTCAAACCCGGCCTCGGCTGAACTGCAAAACAGAAAAATAGCTGGGCATGGTGGCAGGTGCCTGTAGTCCCAGCTACTCAGGAGGCTGAGACAAGAGAATCGCCTAAGCCCAGGAGTTGGAGGTTGCTGTGAGCTGTGTGACACCATGGCACTCTACCAATGGCAATAAAGTGAGACCATATCTCTATAAATAAATAAATAAATAAATAAATAAATAAATACCTTGAGTAACTCCATAGCATTTCCTAAATACAGAAAAAATGAAAATATTTCCAAATCAGAAATCTTATAAATAGGCTCAGCACCTGTAGCTCAAACGGCTAAGGCACCAGCCACATACACTAGACCTGGCGTGTTCGAATCCAGCCCAGGCCTGCCAAACAATGACAACTAAAACCAAAAAGTAGGCTCGGCGCCTGTGGCTCAAGCGGCTAAGGGGCCGGCCACGTACACCTGAGCTGGCGGGTTCAAATCCAGCCAGAGCCCGCCAAACAACAATGACGGCTGCAACCAAAAAATGGCCACCCGTTGTGGCTGGCGCCTGTGGTCCCAGCTACTTGGAAGGTGGAGGCAGGAGACTCGCTTCGGCCCAGGAATTGGAGGTTGCTGTGAGCTGTGATGATCCAGGGTGACAGCTTGAGGCTCTGTCTCAAAAAAAAAAAAAAAAAAA
>CAUYON010057327.1:0-27876 GCA_963573935.1 Arctocebus calabarensis
TGTAAACACGAAAGATGTAAAGTCTCCATCTTTCTTTAAGGCTGCATCGTATTTCATGGTATACATGTACCCCAATTTATTAATCCATTTGTGGGTTGATGGGCACTTGGGCTTCTTCCATGACTTAGCAATTATGAATTAGGCTGCAATGAACATTCTGGTACAGGTGTCTCTGTTATAATGTGATTTTTGGACTTCTGGGTATATACTTAGTAAAGGAATTATAGGATCGAATGGCAGGTCTATTTATAGATCTCTAAGTACTCTCCAAACATCCTTCCAAAAGGAACATATCAGTGTGCATTCCCACCAGCAGTGTAGAAGTGTTCCCTTTTCTCCACATCCATGCCCACATCTCTGGTTTTGGGATTTTGTCATCTGGGCTAATGTTACTGGAGTTAGACAATATCTCAGAGTAGTTTTGATTTGCTTTTCTCTTATGAGTAAGGATGCTGAGCATTTTTCATGTGTCTGTAGGCCATGCACCTGTCTTCTTTAGAGAAGTTTCTTTTCAAGTCCTTTGCCCACCCTGAGATGGGATCACTTGTTCTTTTCTTGCTAATACATTTGAGTTATCTGTGTATTCTGGTTATTAAACCTTTGTCGGAGGCATAACCTGCAAATATTTTCTCCCATTCTGAGGGCTGTCTGCTTGCTATACTTACTATGTTCTTGGCTGTACAGAAGCTTTTTAGTCAGAATTGTTCTTTTTGTTTAAGATTGCTGTGGCTATTTTTGTAGTTTCTGTTTCCAAGTAAAACATAGAATTATTTTTTTCTAGATCTGAGAAATATGACATTGGTATTTTGATGGGGATTACATTGAATCTGTAAATGACTTTGGGCAGTGTTGACATTTTCACAATGTTGATTGCACTGCTCCATATGCACGGTATGCTTTTCTATTCATTTGTATTATCTGCAATAGTTTATGTTATTGTTTCATAGTTCCCCTTATAGGGAATTTTCACTCTTGTGGTGCACTATATTCCTAGGTATTTTATTTTCTTTATAGCTAGTATTAATGGTATTGAGTCTTTGATTTGATTCTCAACTCCACTGTTATAGGTGTATAGAAACACCACTGACTTGGCTACATTGATTTTGTAACCTTAGACTTTGCTGAATTCATTTCTAAATTCCAGAAGTCTCTTGATGGAGTCTTTGAGGTTTTCTAGATACAAAGTCATATCATCAGCAAAAAGTAAGACTTTGATTTCCTATTTCCTGATTCAGATTCTCTATTTCTCTTCTCTGATTGCACTGGCTAGAACTTCCAGCACTATGTTGAACAGAAAAGGTCACAGTGGGCATCCATGTCTTGTTCCAGTTCTTAGCAGGAATGCTTTCAACTTTTCCCCATCCAATATAATGTTTACTGTGGGTTTTTCATATACAGTTTTTATAATTTTGAGATATATTTCTTCTATACATATTTTGTTGAGATTTTTTATTATTAAAGGGTGCTTAATTTTGTTGAATGCTTTTTCTGTATCTACTGAGATGACCATATGGTATTTATTTTTCCTTCTGTTTATGTGGTATATCACATTTATTGATTCCCATATGTTGAACTATCCTGGCATTTATGAGTGAAAGCCCACTTGCTCATGATAGATTCTCTTTTTGATGTGCTATTGAATTCAGTTTACTAGTCTTTTATCAAGGGTTTTTGCCTCTCTATTCATGAGAGATGTTTGTCTTTAGTTTCTTTTTTTAATGTGTTCTTTCTTGGCCTTAGTATCAAGATGATACTAGCTTCATAAAATGAATTGTGAGTACAATTTCTTTCTTCTCAATGCTATGGGATAATTTCTGCAGTATAGGTACCATCCCTTCTTTGCAGGCCTCATAGAATTGAGTTGTGAAAACACCTGGTTTGAGGCTTTGATTGGCTGGAAGATGTATTGCTACCATTTCAATCTAATTACTCAGTATCAGTTGGTTCAGTTCTTTTTTTTCTGGTAGAGTCTTGGAAAGTTGTGTGTTTCCAGGAATTTGTCCATTTACTCAATTTTTTCTAGTTTATTTATATAGAGGTTTTTGAAGTATTCATAATATTTTGTATTCCTGTAATATCAATTGTAATTTTTTTTCACTTTTGATTGAGTTTATTTTTTTTCTTTTCTATTTCTTCTTGATCTAGCAAAAGATCTACCAATTTTATCTTTTTAATAAAAGTTTCAATATACAAGCTTTTTGTTCATTTACCCTTTGTATTGTGTTTTTGTTTTCCATTTTGTTTTCTATTTCATTTCTCCTATGACTTCAATAATTTATTTTCTTTCACAAGTTTTAGGTTTGGTTTGCTCTTTCTTTTCTAGTTCCTTGAGCTATGTAATTAGATTGTCAATTTGTGATCTTTCTGTCTTTTTCATATAGGTGTTTAAGGGTATGAATTTTCCCTTTAGGTCCACTTTTGCTGAATTCCATAGATTTTGATGGCTTGTGTCTCGTTTGTCTTTCATTTTATGGAATCTTGTTATTTCTATTTTGATTTTATTACTGACCCTCTAATTGTTCAGCAGCAGGTTCTTAAATTTTTATGACTTTGTGCAAACTTAATTATTCTCTTAAATTGATTTCTAGTTTTATTCTACTGTGGTCTGAGAAGATACATGGTATGATGTAGGTTTCTGTTTGTTTAAATTTACTGAGACATGTTTTTTGTCTTTAAATAAGATCAGTCTTGGATTATTTTGCTTAGCAGTATGAATAATCCTCAAAAACTTAAAATTAGAACTACCATATTATATAGCAATTCTCTTTTTGAGTATATGTTTGAAGGAAATGAAAGCATTATCTTGAAGACATATTTGTACTCCATATTCATTGCAGCATTATTCACAATAGCTAAGATGTGGAAACAGCCTAAGTGTCCATTGACAGGTGAATAAAGAAAATGTGGTGGGCATATGTGTGTATGTGCACATGTATATATGCATACAAAAAATGAGATATTATTAGCCTTAAAAAAGAAGGAAATTCTGTTACTTGTGGTAACACATATAACCTTTGAGGACATTATGCTAAAGCTGTGCTCATTTCCCAATTTGTTTTAGAAATCAGCAACAATCCCTAGATCAATCAAGCAAATGGCAGGACATCACGAAAACATATGGTCAAATTCCAGTCATTAATGTAGACGCAAAAATGTAAACAATCATTTAGAAGGAAACTATAGCTTTTGCACTCTTCTCCCTCACTTTCTTATCTTTCTCCCTCACTCTCTTCCCTTTCTTGAATATTAAATACCAAACTTTTATATTCTTTTTTTTTTTTTCCGAGACAAGAGTCTTACTTTGTCATCCTTGATAGAGTACCATGGCCTCACAGCTCACAGCAACCTCCATCCCCTGGGCTTAGGCAATTCTCTTGCCTCAGCCATCCCAGTAGCTAGGACTACAGGAGCCCACCACAATGCCCAGCTATTTTTTTGTTGCAGTTTGGGTTCAAACTCGCCACCCTCAATATATGGGGCCAGCGCCCTACTCACTGAGCCACAAGCGCCATCCTAAACTTTTATATTCTAAAAATAAAAAAAAAAGAAAAACTATAGCTTTGGCAGAAAAAAATTTATGTTATTTTTCCTCCCTCAAACAGTATGCTTGGGAGCCAAATCTAGCTTAGAATCTTAAGCTACTCATATCCCAGATCTCAGAGGTCTTATTTACATTCAGTACCCACTTTACCTGTTCCTTACTGATCTGGCAGTTTATAATAGAATAGTTGAGGAAATGTGGCAAGACATCATTTCATTTCTCAGCCCTATTGGATCTCAACTCAAATGACAACTAGCCCTAAAGTCTGGCAAACTTACAACCCTGTATCTTCACATGACCTGGATTTTACCCCCATCCACAGCCTGCTTTATTTCCAAAGATTTCAGGGAGATGATTGTTATGTTGCTTGCAGTAGTTTTTCTTTATAGTTCAAAGAGTACCCATATTTTTGCTTTCCTAATTGAAACTTTTTGATCTCTGTTTCAGATAATTTTTTCCCGGAGGACTGTATTTCATGCCCAATTGTTTTAATAATCATTTCCATGCTGCTACTTATCAACTATGTGTCATTTTTCTGTAAGTAGTTCAGAATCTCATGTGAATAATGGAAGTGCCAAAAGGTCTTTCTATTTCTAATGTATTAATTCCCTGGAAAATGTTCTGTCCAAGTCATAAGACTATTGACTCTGGAAGGCATATTCCTGTTAGAAAACTCAGGATATTGGGTCTTCAGAAGTTACCGGCAGATATTGGCATAGCCGTCATTGCTTCCTTTATCCCTATTCCTTTGGGAGTCACCATGACATGTGCCCCTAGATTAAAGAGTGCCCCTGTAGCACTTTCTCAGTTCACTAACATAGACAGTGAAGGCTTTAATTTATATGAATGTGAAAGTTTACTGAAACTTTCTGAATAAGGAACTCTGATGTTTTATGAAAAATTTTGACTCTTGTTTCTTCCTCAAACAGCTTTGCAATTTAGAGTTAATAACTTCTTCATCCATATCTATCTACCAAGTTAATTAATTCTCAATCTCCGTCTCTCTCATACATTTTTAAGTGCTTATATACTCACTTTAAGGACATAAAATAGGGGGTTACTTGTAGAAGTTGAGAACCATCAGGTGCTCTTAAAAATAACCTACCTACTTTCTAGAATAGTAGAGAATAGTAGGCAGACAGAAAAGGAATATCTGGAATATAAAAATCTATTCTTAAATAATATGTGAATTAAAGTGGAAAACATCTCTATCAAATATATTTCTAGAAAAATATTAAATACTACAATTAGAAAAATTTAACCAATGAGCAGAGTAACAAAAATAAAATGCTATTCAAAGACCTTTTCTGACAAGAAGCCTCAAATAAGCCCAGAGATTTTCATATATGTGTTTAATGAAATTTTTTAGATCAACTCTTTATCTTACATAATATATACAGAAAATAGAAAAGAGGTAACATTGTGGAAGTTATTTTAGGCAGCTAGTGAAACTCTAATGTTAAAAATCAGTATGATATAAGAAAGAAACTTATAGGTTAATTTCACTAAAGAATATTTATATATCTATGCACAATTTATATTTTTATATATAAATATTTATATATTTATGCACAATTAATAAAAGGTAACAAAATTTAAAATTAAAGCAAATATAATGGTTAAATCTGAGTTTCTAAGAAATATAACTATGTTATATACATACTATTTTGACATACAAAATGTTACAATGTAATTTTCCAAAAGAACTTTAAAAAAAACAAATGATCGGGCAGCGCAAGTGGCTCAGTGGGTAAGGCGCCAGCCCCATATACCGAGGGTGGCAGATTCAAACCCAGCCTCAGCCAAATTGCAATAAAAAAATAGCTGGGTGTTGTGGCAGGTGCCTGTAGCCTCAGCTACTCAGGAGGCTGAGGCAAGAGGATCGCCTAAGCCCAGGAGTTGGAGGTTGCTGTGAGCTATGTGACAGCATGGCACTCTACCAAGGGTGATGGGGTGAGACTCTGTCTCAAATATATATATATATATATAAACAATTAAAAAAAACAAATTATTTGATAAGTTTATTTGCTTATGATATAAAGTGTTGGGAACCTAGTATTAAAAATGGCAAGCTTTTCAGTGGGTTTGTAAAATAAAATTCTTTTTGAGACTGAAACATGTGTTTAGACTTTATTAGCAAGAAGCTACAGCAGAGGAGATAGCCCTTGGAAGGAACTATTATACTCTCTGCTGAAACTGATGGGCTTATTTATGGTTTTGGTACTTGAGGTTATGGTAGGCTGATGTAAGGTCAGTGCAGTCAGAGGGTATGTGCAGTTTTCACAGATGAGGGTCTAAGGAATTCTGAAATTAGATGGAACCAATGCAGTATTAGCCAGACTTAGGTTTTAGTTGAGTGACTGGAAAATCCCTAGGCATGGAGAATTTTACAGGGGTCTTGAAAAGTTTGAGTCTGAAATAATTAGCTGTATCTTTATTCTTGAAAGCAATAGTTCTTTGCAGAAACTAGGTTAGATTGCTCTATCCACCTTAAGAAATTATGATCAGAAGAATAAAGGAAGGGGAAACAAAGAGAATAAAAGATAATAACAAACAATATGCAACTGAAGAATAAGATTTTATATCTGTCACAAATGGATATTACTTCTACAAGGAAAACAAATTTTATCCACAAAGCATTTCTTTCAAGTCTAGAAACTGTAGGTTATTTTGCAAGAATTATAAAAATGACTAGTGTTAAAAAATGCTATATGCATTGTCTCTTAAAACTAAATGAATAGAAATTAGAGGAAAGGAGTTTGTCACTTAGGATACAGCAAAAATCCGAATAAAATGTATTTACTGGGATATTCCTTCAACATAATCGATCTGTTAATCAGCGTTTTTGTTTAGTCTTTAGTTCTAAGGTATGCATTTTTGCATCTATTTGTACAAACAATGTGTCTACACATTTAGGATAATGGCTCCCTGTCTTCTCTTAATTATTTCCTTTTAAATCAAGGCTAGGTAAGAAAGATGAAAACAAATTATTCCATATATCCCTTGAAACAAAGGAGACTTCAGAATCTATTATGTATATAAAATTGAAGAAAACTCACTAATTACATAAAAACAAAAAATCATTAGCAAGCATACTTGGTAGAAAACATTTAAATACATTTCCTTTTAGATTGGCATAGACAACAACGACAACCAACAAAGATAAGCAAACAAAAAAACTTTCCTAGCCAAAGGATAGGGAAAATGGTGGCTGAACAGAAGAGAAACCTGAGTATGTGCTCTACTCCAGCCATAGGAAAAACCACTCCTCCGCCTTGTGGTTTCAGCAGGGCCAACTGGGCAATTGACCTTCCACTCCTCTATTCCATGCTATGAATGTATTAATTTCACACTTTGGCAAAACCCTGTTGATGGAACTGAGCAGGAAGCTAATCTTTCATTCTCTGCCTAGCAGAAGCGGGCAACTCTCTGCAGGCAACAGTGCCTGGACAGTGTTAGCAGAGTAGAGTGGGGAGTTCATCTTTCATTTACACCCTGGAAATAGGTGGTGGAACTCTGATCCAACTACAGAGGGGTTCATGAGGGATCCAGCTTATGATTCCAGTGTTCTAATTCAGACAGACTGGAGAATAACTCAGGCATTAGAAAACAAGTGTAGCATACTTTTTTCAGCTCATAGATCATAGTAGATCTCTGATTCCAACTGCAGAAGTTTAAGCAGGATCCAGCATATGATTCCAGTGTTCTAATTCAGACAGGTTGGACAGTAAGTCAGGCACTGGAGATCAGGTATAACATGGCTTTATTCAGCTCACGGGTGGCTGATGAGCTAAGTTACATGGGAGGTCCATCCTTATCCAGCTCCTGACAGCTGAGGAGATGACCTACATAAATGATCTGCAATCCACAATCCATAGTCTGCAATCCCTGCAAAGGGGATTGTCATGTATGCCTTCATATCCAATAGAACAAAAGTGGCAACATGCCAAGCAGCAGCTCATAAACATGACTTCACTCATTGTACACAGTTATGGCTTATCTAGGACACCAGGTGCATTTCTGGTGAGGTTAAGGGTGAGAAGGCCCAGACAGCTTTATCTTGTGCCACACCCAAGTCTGAGGGTGAGAAAGCCCAGACAATTGTTTGACCCTATGCAATAGCTGAGCCAAGATTCTAACCCTTATCAACATGAAGGAGACTGAGTAAGATAGTCTTGAGTTGGAGTAGTCAGAACTCACTTCTGAAACCTGGTGTCAGTGAGGCCCAGTGATAACCTGAATCTTCTCATCTACCCAGCAACAAAGAAACTGAATGAGTGGGTGCAAAAAAAAAACATCACTGGTGTTAACTTGGCCTATTGGGGAACCTAGTATAAATCCTCACTAGTGGGGAGCTAAGCACATATCCCCACTTGGAGGCAAAAATGTGGTATAAATTGGTAGCTCACTAGAAAAATGTCAGCAGGGGTGAGGGGGCAGTCGAGTTTCCCCTTACTCACCTCCAATGAGGTAGCATGAGGTATGACCCCACTTTTGCCCTGGGTGATATGGCCAGGGACCACAGGTAGCTGAATATGCACATCCTCTTATTATATCATAAGAGGGGAACTAAAAGATAATATTAAATAGGATCCAGAGTCTTATACTATCTTAAATACTGAGGATACCATCAAAAATAATGTCAAGGACTTAGAAAACTACAACTTGAATAAGAGAAGAATAGGTATAAATACTGAATCAGATGCCAGAATTTTCTGACAAATATTTTTAAAAGCCATCATAAAAAATACTCCAACAATTAGCCATTTTCCAACAATAGCCATTACAAATTCTATTGAAACAAATGAAAAAAAAAAAAACCTCAGTAAAGAAATTGTGAACTTATATGAAAAAACAAAAAGAGAATTATAAAATTGAACTATCCAGTAACCAATCAGACAAGCAAAAATATTACTGAATGAAATTAATAGTAGAATGAAGTTGACAGGAGATAGAATCAGTGAATTTGAGAAGAGGTTACTAAAATTTATCCAATCTGAGCAATAGGAAGAATATAAACTAAAAAAACAAAACTGAGCAAAGTCTCAGAGCACTGTGGAATATTGACAAAGGAGATAATACTCATATCATCAGGGTTCTAGGAGAAGAGAATAGGAAAGAATAGGATAAAGAACTAAAAAAGTATTCAAATAAATAATAGCTAAAAATTTTCCAATTTGGGCAAAAGACCTTAATCTACAAATAAGTTCTAAGAAATCTACACCAAAATGCATCATGATTAAACTTCTAAAAACTAACTGCTAAATCAAAAAATATCTTGTAAGTAGTCAGAGAGAAATGGCACATTACTTGGGAAGTGAATTGATTCAAATGATACATTGAATTTTTTCCTTGAAATCATGGAAGCCAGAAGGAAGTGACATAATCATTTTCAAGTATTAAAAGAAAATAACTTTTGGTTGCAAATTCTACATCTACTGAAACTAGTATTCAGGAATGAAGAGTCAGTAAAGACTCTTTGTTATAAAGAAAAGACAAGAAAAACTGGGAAAATTTATTGCTAGCAAATTTACCCTTAAAGAATGGCTAAAAGAAGCTCTCTAAACAAAAAGTTAATGATAACTGAAGAAATTGTAGAAATTTAGAAAGATCTAAATGGGTAAAATAAGGGGGTACCTATAACAGACTGTAATTCTGTTGAGGATTTCTTAAATTATCAATGATAATTGAAGCAGAAATTAATACTCCATCTGATGTGGTACTTATAGAGAGAGGAAAATTTTGAGGAATTATATTTAAAAGTAGCAAAGACAAAGAGACCTTCAAAGAAGAAAAATTTCTGTAATTCATTCAAAGTGGTAAAATAGTGATAAGAGTAGACTGATATATTACATATATATATATAGTAATATCTACAGCTACCATGAAGAAGGCTATACAAAGCTATGTACTCAAAAACACTCTAAATAGTTCAAGATGGAATCCTAAAATATATTGATGTAACTAATAGGAAGGCAAGGAAAGTGAAACAAAGGAATAAGAAACAGAGGAAATAAACAGAAAACTAATAACAAAGTGGTAAAAAAAAAAGGTCCATTATTTCAATATTTGTTTTCAATGTAAATGGTCTAATCCACTCATTAAAAGAATTGACAGAACAGATCATAAAATTTCAAGTATAGGTACATGTGTATGCTATCTATAAGGTACTCTCTACAAATACAGTGATAAAGGTAGGATGAAAGAGAAAGACAAATATATACTATGAAAATATTAATTTAAAATATCAGTATAGCCATACTAATATCAGATAAGGTAGACTTCAAAGCAAAGAAAATTACTAGAAATGAAGAGGAACATTACATAATCATTAAAAAAAAAATCCATCAGGAAAACATAGTGATCCCAAATGTATACTTACCAGAAAAAAAAAGAGCTTCAAATACCTCAAAATGTAAGAAACAAAAACTTATAAAAGCGAAAGAAAAACAGACAATTCTACATTTATAATTGGAGAGTTGGAATTCTATTCTCAGCAGCTGATAGAACAAGTAGACAGATAATTAAGTAGAAGAAATAAGATTTGAACAACACAATTAACTAACAAGATCTGACATGTATGTCCCTGTCTCTATGTATCTATTGAAGAGTATGAAGATGAGGAGGAAAAGGGGGGAAAGGGAAGAGGATAGGGAGGGAAGAGAGAGAAAAGAAGAGAGAGAGAGAGAGAGAACACTGCTATTAAACATTCACCAAAAAAGAGCATATTCTGGTTCACAAAATTAAAGAAATCATACAGAGTATATTGTTCTCTGACCATAAGTAAATCACACTACAAATCAACAACAGAAATACAACAAAACAATTCTCAAAATACTTGAAAATTAATAGGCAAATACAGTGAAACTACAAGCTATCAGTTCTTTTCTGTTCATTTTTTGCAACTGAAACTTAACATAATGATAGATTTTACAAAGACATAATCATTTCACGTTATTCTAGTAAGAAAATAATATTTAAACTTTCTATTTTACTTTCTTTACCTGAATTCTAATTAACAACTATCTCCATTAGATAAAGAGTAAAAATCAAGAGCAAATTCAAATCCTTCATTTTTTTAATGGATGTTAGGAGTCCAATGTGAGAGTAGAAATCTGTTTCAAAGTTTAACATAAAGAGCCTAACTACTTTATTCAAATTGGTAAAATAGTGATACAAGTAGACTGATAAATTATGTATGTATATTGTTATATCTATAGCTACCATGAAGAAAACTATGCAAAGCTATATACTCAAAACACTGTAAATTCATCAAGATGGAATCCTAAAATATATTCAAGAAACCAATAGGAAGGCAAGAAAAGTTAAGCAAAGGAACAAGAAAATAAAAGTAACAAACAAAAAACTAATTTAAAAAATGGTAGATTTAAGGTCTATACTTTCAATGTTTGTCTTTAATGTAAATGGTATAAATACACTAATTAAAAACCAGAGGTTGACAAAGCAGATCTTAAAAATCCAAGTATCAGTACATGCATGTGCTATCTGTATGATACTCTCTACAAATACAGTGATTGAGGTAGGTTCAAAGTAAAAGATAAAGTATAAAAACATTAATTTAAAAATCAGTATAGCCATACTAATATCAGATAAGGTAGATTTCAGAGCAAAGAAAATCACTAGAAATAAAGAGGAACATTACATAATGATTAAAAGATCAATCCACCAGGAAAACATAATGATCCCAAAAGTATACTTACCAAACAAAAGAGTCTTAAATATATCAAAATGTAAGAAATAAAAACTGATAAAAGTGAAAGATGAAATAGACAATCCCACATTTATAGTTGGAGATTTGGAATTCTACTCTCAGCCATTGAAAGAACAACTAGATAGAAAATTCGCTAGGATAAATAACATTTGAACAACAAAATTGACTAACAGGATCTGACATGTATGTCTCATCTACTGAAGAGGATGTAGCTGAGGAGGGAAAAGGGGGAAGAGAAAAAGTATGGGGAAGAGAAAGAGAACACTCCCTCAACAATAGCTCTGGAACATTCACTTAAAAAGAGCATGTTCTCAACCACAAAACAAAAGAAACCATACTGAATATATTGTTCTCTGACCATAAGTACATATCAAAAACAGAAATACAAAAATAAAACTTTAAAAAACTTTAAAATTAATATACTAATACAGTAAAACCATAAGCTATTAATGCTTATCTGTTCATTTCTTACAATAATTGAAACCTAAAGTAGTGATAGTTTTTCCAAATACATAATTTCATATTATTCTAATAAGAAAATAATAAACTTTCTATTTTATTTTTTCACCTGAATTTTAATTAGCAAGTATCTCCATTAGATAAAGAGTAAAAATGAAGATAAAAATTCAACTCCTTTGTTATTTAGTGGATGGTAGGAGTCCAAAGTGAAAGCAGAAATCTGTTTCAAGGTTTAGTTCAAAGTAAAGAGCCTACTCACCTCGTTTGAGTAGAATTGACCATTCCTACTCCTCCTGGACAATAGAAATGCTCCAGACTCCTATTGCAGTACAAATAAACCTGTAACAAAATTTTAATTTACAAACTTCTCTCTATACTAGAGATAAGCTCTTTTAGGGAAGAAGATAGGCCTGATTTTTCTTTACATCATTCTGACAACAATAACTGCAACAAAATACATAGCTGAAGTTTATCAGCACTTATGTGGCAGGCTTTGGGCTGAGCATTTGTCATGATTATCTCCTTTAACCTTCACAATGAGCTTATGTGGTATGTATTACTGTATTTCCAGTGCAATGGAGAAGAAACTGAAGCACAGAAAGGTTAAGTAACTGTCCTGTCCTGTTAGGGGTTGAATTTTGTTCCATCAAAATTCGTATGTTGAGGTCCTAATCCCAAGATGTAGTCTTTTTTGAAGGTAGGATCTTACAGCGGTAATGAAGTTAAAATGAGGACATTAAGTTGGACCCTAATCCAGTAGGTCCTAACAGAAAGGGAACATTTGGATGCAAACATAGGCAAAGGTAGTGATGATTCTATAAGCCAAGGAACACCAAAGATTTCCAGCAACCAAGCAAAAGCTTGAGGAGAGGCAAGGGACAGACTCTTCTTTCCAGCCTCCAGAAAGAACCAATGCCACCAAATCCTGGATCTAGGATTTCTAACCTCCAGATCTATGACACAATACATTTCTGTTGTTTAAACTACCCGGTTTGTGACACTTTATTATGTCAGCCCTAACAGAATAATACATTGCCCAGGATTACATGGCTAATAAATGGTGACATGAGCATCAAACGTGGAAAAACAAAGGCAAAAAATCAACCATGGATTTCAAAAGATTATTTACATTCACAAACAATAAAGGTTTACTATCTGGAACATTTGAACAATTCTTTTTTTTTTTTTAATAATTTTATTGAATCATAATTATGTACATTGGTGCAATCACAGGGCACGATTCATATAGTGGCAACACAAGGCCCAGAGTCTCTTCTCCATGAAATTATGAAAGAGAATTTTCCAGACATGCCAAGAGATTTTGAAATTCAGATAGCAGACAGTTTCAGAACCCCAGCACGACTCAACCCGAATAAAACATCCCCCAGGCACATTTGAACAATTCTTAAACATCACACCAAAAGAGGGAACAAAGGGCAAAAATGTGAATAACGTGATGATGCAAAATATCAGTGACAAAAGAGCATTGGAGAATACATGAAATTGGGCGGCGCCTGTGGCTAAAAGGAGTAGGACGTCAGCCCCGTATACTGGCGGTGGGGGGTTCAAACCCCCCCCGGGCAAAAAACCCCAAAAAAAAAAAAAAAAAAAAAAAAAAAAAAGAGAATATATGAAATCTGATTCCTAATCAGGGAAACAGAAATTTATTTTATTTTATTTTATTTTTATTGAATCATAGCTGTGTACATTAGTTCAACCACGGGGTACAGTGTGGGGGCTTCACATGCAATCTGAGATATTTTATCAACCTGATTGACATACCATTCATAATATTTTCTCATTTACTATATGAAAACATTTTTGATCCGTATTTGGTATTAATATACGATAATGTTAAGGAATGTTAATTGAAAGGCAATTATGTTTAATAGATAATGGTGGAAACATTCAGGCTGTGTAATTAATAAATCTACTTCTAATACGCTTATGAAATGTCTCAACAAGTCTAAAGTTAGAAAAATATTGTTTAAAAAAAAAAGAAAAATATTGTTTATATATGTACCTATGTATATGACTATAAAAATGGTTTCATATAAGATTCATTTCTGGTGAGAGAAGGATATTATTGTAAAGACATAGATGTAAACTGTATTTCTCCACCAAGATAGCTATGATATAAAAATTTAAATATATGTATTTATAATTTTCCTAAAAATAAAAAAAATGAATTTAGAGGTCATTTCTTCAATGCTCTATTATATACATGGAATATGTCTGTTTTCTGTTTATATTAGACTCTGTATACTTTTATCTAACCCTTAAAGCAATCTGATGCATATACATTATTATTCCTAGTTTAAAGATAAGCAAAGTAAAATAGAAAGGTTAAATATGAATTCCCACTGATACATATACCAACAACTCAGAGTACAAATTAATTCTTTTCCAAAGTTGATATTCTTAGGTGTGGCCAGGTACTGGCAAACCTTGCTAAATGCAAAATACAAATGTCTTCATATAATAATGGAGAAATTGTCAGGAAGGCTATGTTAATCAGTTTGATGAAAATTGTACCCCTTGATTACACTATTGTACACAGCTATGATTTAATGATAAAGATAATAAAATAAAAAAGAAATAAAAAAAAGAATTAGGGGTCAGGAAATGAAGATATTTGCATGATAATTATGTACATGAAAGAAATTGTCAATGATCTCAGCAATTTTTGTCTTCAAAAATTATTATGGTACAAAAAATTTATTGTTCTGAATGATCTTATTTTAACATATGAAATTGCTTAGAGACAATGGAATCAAATAAAAGCACAATCAAAATATCACCTATTATTTACCTCCAAATTAGGTTTTTTACATGGTGTGTTGGTATTTTGCCCTTTCAATAGCTTTACAAGCTTGTTTCCATAACAATGAAATGTTCCAATTGAATGATGTAAAAGCAATGCTGTAGAACCCGAGGAGGCTTCTGTACTGAAAACTGAATCCTAACTTGAGTATAAGACTCGCCTCCTGCTTGAGAGACCTGGAGAATCATGAGAACGGCCTGTGAGTGTGTACGTGTGCAGGAGGTCAGAAAATTGGCCTCCAGGGGAGAAAGTCTATGTGAGGTGTGGCCATACCCAGCCGTTAACAGTCGTGGTAAAGATTCTCTGGATCGCAAAGGTCGCTTGATGCTGGAGGCAGCGATGTTAAGCTCTGCGGTTTTGCAAAAACAAAGGTGGGGACGTTCTATCTGACTTTCTCCACATCCTCCCTAATCAGAGCTAATATCGGACTAGCAGCTCTTGTCTACTTCTTGCCATTTTATAATAAATACGGACCCAAGTTTACTCAGGAGAGCTCCTCCCAGACTCCCTCAGTCACCCAGCGCAGGCACAGACCCTGTCAAACCCCCTCACCTGGTGACCCCAACCCCCTTCAGGCTCATACTTTCATGTTTCCAAATCTGAAGTCAGAGCAGACTTCCAAACAGTATCGCAGAAACCAGAATTTCTGCTACTACGAAAAAACATAGAAATGAATTATTTACTGTCATAAAACTAAATAAAAACAGTCTGTAAATTTCTTCTCTTCTTAACTTTTGTTTTTACCTCTCATTTATTCTTAACCATCTCCTTCTCTTTTGTTCTCTGTCCTTCCTTTGTGTCTTTCTTCAAGGCTATTATGCTTATTTCTTGTTCCTTTTTTTTTCCTTAGTCGTCCCTAGACCCTGTCACTCTGTCTCTTCACTGACTCCTTCCCCCTAGCAATCGGCTTAGTGAGCCTCCCCTCCATTCTATTTATTTATTTTTTATTTTATTTTTTGTTGTTGTTGAATTTTTTTTTTTTTTTGGCAGTTTTTGGCCGGGGCCAGGATTGAACCCACCACCTCTGGTATATGGGGCCGGCGCCCTACTCCTTTGAGCCACAGGTGCGCCCCCCCTCCATCCCATTTTAATTTTTGCTTCTCCATTCTTGTCTTTTTTACTTGAGTCTCTTCTTTGAATTAAATTTGTGTTTCTCTTCTTAGTCCTCTACTTCTTTTTCTGTCTCTTCTGCTTGGATTTCTTATGTTTATTTATTTTATGTGTGTGTGTGTGTGTGTGTGTGTATTCATACATATATATTTCTAATTCCCTCTTTGGTCTTTTCTCAGCTTTCCTCTATTTTAACTTTTTAATTCCCTCCCTGGTTTCACTGGTTAAGTTCTATGTTTTCCTTTCTGATTGATTGTTCTTCTCCTTCTTCTCTATACCTTATCATCCAGTTAGTAAGTCATAGGGACAATGCAATAATAAAATAATACTGAGTATTATCTCACTGAAAATGCATGACAATATTCGTTTCACAGTTTATTGTTTATATTAATGGACTTCACTGGAAATATTAGAAGTATTCATTTTTTTAAGAAATGCAAATTTATTCGATTGTTTTAAGATTATTATATGTTCAGTGTAACATGTTTATCTTTCTCTAGGTTCCTTGAGAAATTTAACTCTTTACTTAAAAGACAGAAATGACATTAGTGACAAAATTCAGAAACTGAACTCAGACTGTTCTTTGGTGGAATTGATTTACAGTTCTTTTTTTTTATTTTTGTCTGTGTGATTCAGAGAAATCTCAACCCAATCCACCTGTTTTGTGCCTGAATCCCAGAAGGCTCTCCCCATTTATTAGTGGGTACTGTGAATTTCTCAGGATGGATGAGAGGAAAGTATAATGTTGATCTCTCGCATCAGAACTTACTACATTTGTTCTAATATGTGATGCTTCTTTATGGCTGTCAGAGAAATATTACCTAGGGAATTGTTTCTAAATAAAAGGCACAACATTATTGCTCGTCTTTGTAAATAAGAGCATGACTAGAATGCTTCCTTCATTAACCAGTCTGCCATTTGATCCTGAATCTGAACTCAGAACAGGCTTTCAAATGGTTTTACAGTAACTGGAACATTTGCTGCCATGGCAAAACCTACAAATGAGTTCTTTCAAGTAAAAACTAAATAAATAAGGTTTGTGGACTTCTCGTAGCTTTTGTTTTACTTCTACCTCTCCTTTGTGTGTTATGTGCCAAAGATATAGCAAACTTTTTACTGTGATTCACCAAAGACTATCACTTACTCCAAGTCAACAAGATTGAACATCCTATATGACTAAAATATTAAGCAATTGTCTAGGAAGTAGGGGAGCTACTTTGTAGTCATGTGACAGAAATACTTCCTTCAAGGGACTTGGAATGTTACTATTGCTTGTGAAAAGTATCTTTTCATTTTCTTTTGCCACACTGTGTCATGAAGCACCAACCCTATATAGTGCAATGATGAACACTGATGTTACTCCATCTTTTTTTTTTTTTTTTTCGTTGTAGCTATGCTGGTCATTTCTACTTTTTTTTTAAAATAATTTTATTAAATCATAATTGTGTACATTGGTGCAATCATGGGGCACAATGTACTTCATATACAATCAGAAATATTTTGATCATACTGTTACAGATAGCCTTCATGGCATTTTCTTGATCACTATATAAAGACATTGATACTCTACATTTAATAAGTTTCACCAGTACCCTGCAAAGATGCACCGTAGGTGTGCCACCTGATATTTTTCTTGTAGACACAAGGTCTTGCCATGTTGCCTAAGCTGGTCTCAAACTCCTGATCTCAAACAGTCTTCCTGCCTGAGCCTCCCAAAGTGTTGGGAGTACAGACATGAGCCACCACACCTGGCCTTTTTTATTGTTGAGTTATGAGAGTTCTTTATATATTGTGGTTAGAAGTCTTATATCACGGCTCGGCGCCTGTAGCTCAACGGGCTAAGGCACCAGCCACATACACCTGAAGTGGCGGGTTCGAATTCAGCCCAGTCCCGCCAAACAACAATGATGGCTGCAACCAAACAAAAATGGCCAGGCGTTGTGGTAGGTGGCTGTAGTCCCAGCTACTTGGGAGGCAGAGGCAGGAGACTCGATTGAGCCCAGGAGTTGGAGGTTGCTGTGAGCTGTGATGCCACAGCTCTGTATCCAGGGTGACAGCTTGAGGCTCTGTCTCAAAAAAAAAAAAAAAAAGAAGAAGTCTTGTATCACATATATGATTTGCAAATATTTTCTCCTATTCTGTGGATTGTCTTTTCACTTTTCCTAGTGGTATTCTTTGAAGCACAATAATTTTATGATCTGCTTTCTTTTTTATTTTTATTTCTTCTTTTTTGTTGTTGAGACAGTCCCACCCTATGCCCTGAACAGAGTGCAGTGGCATTGTAGCTCACTGTAACCTCAGCCTCATGCTATGGGCATCCTGCTGCCTCAGCCTCCTGAAGCCACTGGGATTGCTGTGGCACCCAGCTAGGTTTTTCATTTTTTTTAATAAGTCGGGGTCTCATTCTCAAGAGTGAGAACTCCTGAGCTCAAGCAATCCTCTTGCATCAGTCTCCCACAGTGCTGGAATTACAGGCGTGAGCCACCACACCTGGCAGGACAATAGTTTTAAATTCTTATGGAGTCCAGTTTATCTTTTTTCTTTTGTCACTTGTGCTTTTGGTATCATATCTAAAAAAAGTCACCTAATCCAGGATAACAAGGATTTACTCTTATGTTTTCTTCTATAGCTCTTAAAATCATAGATCAGTTTAGCCTCTTAGTTTCTGCCTTTCTGCATCTCTACCCATTACCTCAACCAACACACAAAGGCTTAGAAATTCAGCAAAGAAGTCTTGCTCTCAGAAAGGGGAAGAAGAAGAAAAATTATAAATACTTGCTTCTTAATTTTAATGTAATTTAACACAAATACTGTAATTATATTTTAATACCTTATCTCTCTCACATATATTTATTAGCCAATTGACTTTTTTTTTTTTTTTGTAGAGACAATCTCACTTTATCGCCCTCAGTAGAGTGCTGTGGCGTTTGCTCACAGCAACCTCCAACTCCTGGGCTTAGGCAATTCTCTTGCCTCAGCCTCCTGAGTAACTGGGACTACAGGTGCCCGCCACAACGCCCGGCTATTTTTTTGTTGCAGTTTGGCCGGGGCTGGGTTTGAACCTACCACTTTCGGTGTATGGGGCTGGCGCCCTACTTGATGAGCCACAGGGTCCACCCCCAATTTACATTTTAATGTATTGCTTATTCATGTCCTTGAGCATATGTGACTTGCCTAGTTGTACTCCACATGAACAGCTATGACCCTGAGGTCTAAATGAGTTAAATTTTTAGAAATTCATAGTGTCAAGTGTTCATTAAATGAAGAATAAGAAAAAGGCAATGAGAGATTTAGACTCAGGATGAGTGAAAGGAAAATGATAGGAATAAAAAGGGAAGGAAGAGAAATGAATGAATTAGAAGATTGCATGTGAGAAGTCTGAGGGAAGGAAGACTGTTGGGACCTGAACCTGGAAGCACAGGAGACGAGAACTTGAGGAGGCCCCCCTGCCGTAGTGCAGCCAGGAGACCAGAGAAGCTCAGGATGGGCTCTGTGTCTTGGCTCCAGGAGACCTTGAGCAAGAGATAACTTTACTTTGGCTGATCAGAGGTAAAACTGGGAAGAGAAGACTTCCTAGGGGATCCCTATAATTTTAACTGGGTAGAATTGGGTACTCTGGGAGGTCTGTACCCTAAGCTAGACAAATATTAAGAATGTTATATGCCTCTCATGCCTTATGTGAATATGAGTTAGGGTAATACAAAATAGATAAAAGATTCCCACCCCCATTGGGGGGGAAGAGGTTGGTATCGCCGTACTTGTAGTCACCTTGATGCCCAACTCAATCTCTGCATTCAAGAAGCTGCAGTACAGTAGTTAGGATAGTAAGAACACTCGGTCCACAGTCATCAGAGAGGGACAGGTATTTTGGGACTCAAAAGGGGCTCAAAGGTAATAGTCATTTGGTCAAGTGATATTTTTAAATGTTTCTTATAAAATCATAGCTAATCACTATCAGTATATGATACATTATTCACAATTTTTCTCCTCGCCTGTAAATGTGCGGGCTATTGCTGTGTCTAAGTCATCTCTGTATCCCCTCAGTGCTTTGTATCCTTTTAGACAACCTGGTTATTTTTTCTTAGTTATGTCACTATTCATACTTTTCTTGTACCCAGAACTAGTCATTGCTCCTAAGGATAAGGTTCTTAAAAGAAAAGGGGAAAGTGCTATCCCTGAGATCTCCAGACCTTCATGTGTGGCATTAAAAAGGGCCTGGTCCCTTTAGACCTTGATTACAATTGGACACCAGGTAACTTTAAAATGAAAGGGGACCTGAGGAGCTGGACCTATGCAATGCAGAAAGTGTGGTGGGGTACCCACCTGTGTATCAGACTACATGATCAGAGTTCCAAATTGACTTGGATAGTTTTCTCTCCTTGGGCTCTTCTCCACCTCAAAATGATGTGGGGAATGGCAAGTCTCTGACTTCCAGGGAGGTGACATTAGGTTCCTTTTCTTTCCTTCCCTCTCCAGGTACCAAGATCTCCTGATGAAATGTGTTCTGCCCCACTGGACTCTGGGGGCAGTGTCTGGTGCTGTTGATGCCCTTGTTCGAACTTTCCAGAATGGATAGTCCCCCAAAGTTGACAGGAGAGACCCTCATCGTCCATCATATCCCCTTGGTGCACTGTCAAGTTCCAGACAGGCAGTGCTGTGGAGGGGCAAGTGGAAGCAGTGGGAGCACAAGGCCAAATCCCTTCTGCCCACCAGAGCGAGGCATCACCCAGCCTGATCAAGACCTGGGACAAGCTGACTCCCTGCTATTCAGCAGCCTACACTCTGCTCCAGGGGGATCTGTGCGGCCTGCAGACAGCACCAAGAGCAGGGATCGGGATGGAAGAGGCCCCGGGGCCCCCAAACGACACAATCCCTTCCTGCTGCAGGAAGGTGTGAGTGAGCCAGTATTTGGTGACTTGTATGATGACAGCATTGGTGACAATTCCACCCAGCAATCCTTCCACCTGCATGGCACTGGCCAGCCCACTTTCCATCTATCCTCCTTCCAGCTGCCACCATCTGGACCCAGAGTGGGCAAGCCATGGGGGGCAACACGCAGTCGGGCTGGAGTGGTGGTAGGGCAGGAACACAAGCCAGTGATGACCTTAGATACCCAGCAGTGCAGCACCAGCCACTGCTGCCAGCCAGAACTGGAAGCAGAGACCATGGAGCTAGATGAATGCGGGGGACCTGGTGGGAGTGGCAGTGGGGGTGGTGCCAGTGATACCTCTGGCTTTTCCTTTGACCAGGAATGGAAGCTCAGTTCAGATGAATCCCCAAGGAACCCTGGGTGCTCCAGCTCAGGAGCCCAGCACTGCCGCTGCAGTAGCACATCCAGCCAGTCTGAGGCAGCTGACCAGTCCATGGGCTATGTGAGCGACTCTTCCTGCAACAGTTCAGATGGCGTGCTGGTCACCTTCAGCACCCTCTACAACAAGATGCATGGCAACTCCCGTGCCAATCTCAACTCTGCCCCACAGTCCTGCAGTGACTCTTCCTTCTGCAGCCACTCAGACCCTGGCGCTTTTTACCTGGACCTGCAGCCCTCCCCAGCTGAGTCTAAGATGTCTTGTGAGTCCCATCACCCTGAAAGTGGAGGAAGGGAAGGGGGCTATGGTTGTCCTCATGCCTCATCTCCTGAGCTTGATGCCAACTGCAACTCCTACCGTCCTCACTGTGAGCCCTGCCCAGCTGTAGCTGACCTCACAGCCTGCTTCCAGAGCCAGGCCCGTCTTGTTGTGGCCACACAAAATTACTATAAACTTGTCACCTGTGACTTGTCCTCCCAATCATCCCCAAGTCCTGCAGGCTCTTCTATCACCAGCTGCTCTGAAGAACACACCAAGCTAAGTCCCCCACCAGGCCCTGGCCCAGACCCAGGCCCTAGCCAGCCTTCTGAGTATTACCTATTCCAGAAGCCAGACATCCAGCCAGAGGAAGAAGAGGCAGTGGGTTCCTCAGCAGAAGCAGCAGCTGCCATGGCCCCCACTGTGCTAGAGGGGCAAGTATACACTAATACTTCACCCCCTAACCTCAGCACTGGACGTCAGCGCTCTCGCAGCTATGATCGCAGCCTTGAACGCAGCCCTCCTGTCCGCCTGGGCTCACTGGAACGCATGTTGAGTTGCCCAGTACGCTTGAGTGAGGGGCCTGCAGCCCTGGCTGGGCCTACCTCCCCACCCAGGAGGGTCACCTCTTTTGCTGAGCTGGCCAAGGGCCGGAAGAAAGCTGCAGGCTCTGGCTCCCCCCCACTTCGGGTGAGCGTTGGGGACTCCTCTCAGGAGTTCACACCTATCCAAGAGGCCCAACAAGATAGGGGGGCCCCACTGGATGAAGACACTCACTATAGCCATAGCCTACCACCCATGCCCTTGGGGCCAGGCATAGACCTACTTGGCCCAGAACCCTGGTCCACTCAGGGGTGTCAGAGTCCCCAGTCCAATGAAATGCTTCCTAATGGCCTCAGAGCTCCTGGACCAGGCCTCTTGGCCCAGCCGATGGATCCAGGACCTGTTCTCCCAGGGAGCCCAGCCAACAGCCATACCCAGAGGGATACAAGAGCTAGAGCTGACGGTAAGGAACCTAGAGGTTAGAGAATACCAAGATATGTGCATGACCTCCTTGCTGATGGGTTCCTGCCAGCCACCCATCTATACCACTAGTAGTTTCTCAACCTTATCTGTTATCGCTCCAGCAGAGCATGTCCCACAGGTGCAGCGGGCAGTGGGGAGGAAGATAGAGGATTCAAAAATCTACTGAGGTAAAATCGAGACTCAGAGGCCGACGTGTTGGGAAGTGAAGTTTCAGAACACTGTTTGACTGACACAATGATACCATGCATATGGGCTGTAAACACAGTAGTAGATATACTGGAAGAGAGACAAGGCATGAGTTCATTTAGGGACACGTAGGAATTTGCATTGCTTCAGGGACAACCAAAGGATATATCCAACAGGAAAACCACACTGAGTGTCAGTGAAATTTATTCTTGGATCAGTAATTGTAGCTACTCTCTAAAAGAGCCCAAGACCTGACCCTTGACTTTTAAGTTACAAATGACCTCTGTAGGCCAGCTCTATTTATTTTATTACATTTTAAGTAAGTAGTTTATACTAGGCTCCATGTTAAAGTGGTACTGGTGACATAGAAATGTTAAAGACAATCTCTGCTGTCAAGGAATTCCAGCTGAGGATGGAAACAGAAAAGGAAATGGATAATTAAAATGCAGAGACAGAAGGTATAGTACTGGCCAATGAGACAAGTATCTAAATCAGACTAAAATGTCCAGGGAGGACTGCTAATACAGTGTACATTTAAGTCCAGTCTACAAAGATGATTAGGAGTAGGCTCTATGAAGACTTGTAAGAAGAATGTTAAAGGCTTAGAATAGTCTGTACCAAACCAAAGCACAGAATAGCTTGATGCTTACCAGGAACTACAAATAATTCGGTATAGCCATAGTGGATGGGGTGGAACCATTGAAGAACTTCAGCCGGAGAAGTGGCATTTGTTTATTTTTGTTTGGTTTGTGTTGTTGTTTGCTTAGTAGCATGTTGTGAATTGCATTTTAGAAAGATCACTGGTAATTTGGGTGGAAGATGGACTGGAAGGTGTCTCCTTGAAAATCAGAAGAGACCACCATGTAGATTGGAAAGTCATTGGAATAAAAGTGGTAGTTGAAGCTATGTGAGTAGATGAGAGCATCCAGGGAGAATGTGTGGAGTTCTAAAGGGAATAGTATGACTAAGGGGTGAGCAGAGCAACCCTCAGAAGAAATTGAGAAGAATTAGCCAGAAAAACAGAAGAAAAGCTAGGAGAGAGTGAAGTCACAGGAACCAAAGGAAGAGAAAGTTTTTTTATTTTTTATTTATTTATTTATTTTTTTTTTTTGAGACAGAGCCTCAAGCTGTCACCCTAGACAGAGTGCCGTGGCATCATGGCTCACAGCAACCTCCAATTCCTGGGCTCAAGCGAGTCTTCTGCCTCTGCCTCCCAAGTAGCTGGGACTGCAGGCGCCTGCCACAACGCCTGGCCATTTTTTGGTTGCAGCCATCATTGTTGTTTGGCGGGCCCCGGCTGAATTCGAACCCGCCAGCTCAGGTATGCATGGTTGGCGCCTTAGCCTGTTGAGCCACAGGCGCCGAACCTTTATTTTTTATTTTTAAAGACAGAGTTTCACTTTGTCACAGCTCACAGCAACCTCCAGTTCTTGGGCTTAGGTGATTCTCTTGCCTCAGCCTCCCAAGCAGCTGAGACTACAGGCGCCCGCCACAACACCCAGCTTAGGTTAAACCGAATGAGTTCCAAAGAGAAATCACCTAAGATAAGACTGAAGAATCCTGAAAGCATTTGGGCATAGCAAGGCAGAAGCCAGGTCTCAGAACGTCAGAAGAAAAAGAAGGGAAACAGGGCAGCAGTTCCTAGGTAGGATCTGTTGGCCTGTCAGAAGACCTCATGCTCCTGAACATACAGAGAGTAATGGCCTTGGGGCAGGTGCTGGGAAAAAAGTTTCTAGGGAAAAGGCAGGGTCAGAAACAGCAGGGATTGGCCAGAGCCCTTTGGAACTGACTCCCTTCTCAGACTGCAGTGTTTGGTGGGATGCTCTGGCTGGCATTCCAAGGGAAAGAAAAATCCAAGATGGAAGGAGAGGCTTTACAAATGTTTTTTCTATTAGGTAAGATTTTTCATATCAAGATGCTGCTCTGCTCCCTAAGTCTCCAATTTGCTCTTGATTCTGTACAGCCTTTTTTAATCAAAAAATAAATGACATTTCATCGGATTTATGAATGACAAAAGAAGAAACAAATTGATCCAATCTGGGAATGACAGTAGGAAGCAGAGAAAACTCTGAGATCCTGAGCAGCAGAATGAATATTCAAAAAGATCTTACCAAATCGTGAAAGAACAAAACTAATGAAGCAGGGACCAGTGTGAAGTTTATTTTGCAAACCACACTTGAATTGATTTAAGATATTTAATTGATTGCAAACTCAGAAGGAGACAGCAGTTTGATAGGGATTCCAAAAGTTAAAATGACTGGATTCATGCAGAGACTCCACGCATTAGGGGAGAGTGGATAGTCCCTTCTGCCCCTTCTGAACCAATGAGTGCTCAGTAGTACTCCATTGAGTTCTGGGCACTACATTTTAAGAAGATGGGGCTGCCTCACGTGGAGAAGAGCAGGCTGAGGTGCATATAGTCTCTGTCTCCAATTTTCTTAAGGGCCGTTGCATAGAAAAGTAGGGAATCCTGTTTTCTGTGTTCCCTGAGGGTAGAACTAAGACCCATCACCACAGTGAGCCAGCCCCCTTTTTTTACCTGATATTGATCTTATTCCTCTGCTTCAAATCATATCCTGGGAACTTAGCAGGGAGGATTTTTAAAAAGAGTAGGAATACATGGTCAGACATAGTTTATATAGAAGGCTTATAAAGCTATGTTGGGATGGCCTAATCTGATAGCCAGGGTCAGCTTAGTCTTGAAAATTGATATTTAAATAAGTGGGGAGGAAGGATATGTTCCCAGTGGGAAAACTGCGTGCCTAAAGACGGGGGTTGGAGAATTAATGAGGATGGCAGGTGTGGAAGTTTGGGGTGGAGCAGCCTGATTTGTAGCAGGTGTGGGCAGCAAGTTCACTGAGATCAGACTTTATTCTGTGGACAATAGGAACCACAGGAGATAAAATAAAATTGGTATTTCAAGAAGCTAGCTGATAGGAAATGTAGGAAGATTCTGGATGCAGTAAGACTGGCCTGAATTGAGACTGACAGTAGGGATTTGATTCATTTAACATTTTTATTCTGTACTTACTCTGTATCAGGCTCTTCCTAGGCACTGAGAACACAGCGAAGAAAAAATACAAGATCAGCGCCCGCACTCAGTAGTCAGAGTGCCAGCCCCATACACCGGGACTGGCAGGTTCAAACCCGGCCCAGGCCTGCTAAGCAACAATGACAACTACAACAAAAAAATAGCCAGGCATTGTGGCAGGCACCTGTAATCCCAGCTAATTGGGAGGCAAGAGAATCACTTAAGCCCAAGAGTTTGAGGTTGCTGTGAGTGTGACACCGCAACACACTACCAAGGGTGACAAAGTGAGACATTGTCTAAAAAAATCAAAATAAAAATATATAGACACACACACATAGGCTGGGCACCTGTAGCTCAAACGGCTAAGGCACCAGCCACATACAGCAGCGTTGGCGGGTTCAAATCCAGCCTGGGCCTGCCAAACAAAGATAACTACAACCAAAAACTAACTGGGCGTTGTGGCAGGCACCTGTAGTCCCAGCTACTTGGGAGGCTGAAGCAAGAGAATTGCTTAAGCCCAAGAGTTCGAGGTTGCTGTAAGCTGTGACACAACGGCACTCTCCCAAGGGTGACATAATGAAACTTTGTCTCAAAAAATAAATAAATAAATAACTTCTGATAGTGAAAAAATGCTGAAAAGAAAATAAAAGAGAGTAATGGGATGGAGAGCAACTTGCCAGATAAGCTCAGGTGGTCAGAGAATGTCTTACAGAGGGAGTGATATTTGAGCTGATGCCTGAATGGTGAGAAGATTTCAAGTAGAAAGAACAGCAGGTACAGAGACCTGGAAGTATTAATGAACTTGACTGTTTAAGGACAGTTAGAAGCTTGGCTGGAGCATAGTGAGCAAGGGAAAATGACAAAGGTTGCTCTGTAAGCACTGTCTGGAGATGACAGGAGGGTACAGTTTGAAATTTACCTCAAGAGTGATTCTAAAACATTCTGCTACTGGAGCTATGGTCCCCATCCCCTACAATGCTGAAAAGAAGAGGGGTAGGAAAACTAGCCTGATACTATTTGATGTGCAGTGTAATGCAGTAAAAAGAATATTGGCAGGCGGCACCTGTGGCTCATCGAATAGGGCACCGACCCCGTATACCGAAGGTGGCCAAACTGCAAAAACAGAAATAGCCGGGCGTTGTGGCGGGTGCCTGTAGTCTCAGCTACTTGGGAGGCTGAGGCAAGAGAATCGCCTAAGCCCAGGAGTTGGAGGTTGCTGTGAGCTGTGTGACACCATGGCACTACACAAAAGGGCCATAAAGTAAGACTCTCTCTACAAAAAAAAAAAAAAAGAATATTGGCTTCAGAGTTGAGACTCTGGCTTGGGCGGCAGAATTCTAGCTCTGCCACTTACTAGTCGCATGACCTTGAACAAATGACTTAGGCTCTCTCAATTTCAAATTTCCTGATTGTCAGGTAAGAAATACTAATTCCTGCCACACAAAGTTGGTGAGCAAGGGAGGATTTAGGCCATGGAAATGCTTATATTGCCACCTTGTGTTTGTTCTGATGTTTTACAGTATGTGAGTCATTTTGTTAGACGCGAAGTCCATAAACTGCCCCGCTGCACTGTGTTTTGTGTTTAGTTCTGAGCCACGTGGTTTGAGGGACATTGATCTGAGGACTGGCTGAAAGAACAGGAGTGGGATATCCTCAGGGAACTCACCTCTATGCAGAGGGAGCAGATGCGGACTCTGTGGTTCCGACACTGGGATCATGAGAGATTATTGGGGATAAGTAGGGGTAACAGGGAGACAGGTTCTGGCTGCAAGAAAAGAAATGTTTTATTATGGTTAGATTTGCTTAAGGGTGAAATGTGCTGGCTTTGAGAGGAAGTGATGAGCAAAATCTTGAAGCCAGTGCTAAAAATCTGCAACTCTGACTCTAAGTCTTTATACCTTAGAAACAAAGAAGATGGCAGTTCTGCCATCAAACAGAAATGGAAGCCATCAGGACAGAAGGAGAAAGGTGATGGATGAGCTGTTTTGAAATAACAAATTTTAAGCAATAGCAGAGCCTTAAAGCAGAATAAGGACCAAGAGGAAGGTCAGGGCTAAAGCTTGGGAGTCAATCTGTTTCACAGATTGAACTTAAGTTGTTCAAAGGAGAAAGCGTAAGATGAGATTTAAGAATTGAGCCTTGGCTCGTGCCTGTGGCTCAGCGGGCTAAGGCGCCAGCCATGTAAACCTGAGCTGTTGGGTTCAAATCCAGCCTGGGCCCGCCAAACAACAATGACGGCTGCAACCCAAACAAAAATACCCTGGCGTTGTGGCGGGCGCCTGTAGTCCCAGCTACTTGGGAGGCAGAGGCAGGAGACTCGCTTGAGCCCAGGAATTGGAGGTTGCTGTGAGCTGTGATGCCACAGCACTCTACCCAGGGCAACAGCTTGAGGCTCTGTCT
>CAUYON010057328.1:0-14259 GCA_963573935.1 Arctocebus calabarensis
AACCAACAATGACGGCTGCAACCCAAACAAAAATAGCCGGGCGTTGTGGCGGGCGCCTGTAGTCCCAGCTACTTGGGAGGCAGAGGCAGGAGACTCGCTTGAGCCTAGGAATTGGAGGTTGCTGTGAGCTGTAATGCCACGGCACGCTATCCAGGGTGACAGCTTGAGGCTCTGTCTCAAAAAAAAAAAAAGAGGAAAAAGGGAGGTGCCTGCGGCTCACTGGGTAGGGCACCAGGTCCATATACCGAGGGTGGTGGGTTCAAACCTGGCCCCAGCCAAAATGCAACGAACAAAAAGCCGGGCGTTGTGGCTGGTGCCTGTAGTCCCAACTACTTGAGAGGCTGAGGCAAGAGAATTACCTAAGCCCAGGAGTTGGAGGTTGCTGTGAGCTGTGTGACATCACAGCACTCTACTGAGGGCAATAAAGTGAGACTCTGTCTCTACAAAAAAAATGAGGAAAAAGTCTGGTCCTCCCCCACCCCATACCATTTTCTTTCTTTCTTTCTTTTTAAGACAGTCTCACTTTCTTCCCCTTGATTAAGAGTACCATGGCATCATAGCTCACAGCACCTCAAACTCTCAGGCGCAAGGATCTTCTTGCCTCAGTTTTTTTTTTTTTTTTTTCATTTTTTAGTAGAGATGGTTGTCTGTCTCACTCTTGCTCAGGCTGATCTCAAACTTATGAGCTCAAGTGATCCACCCACCTTGGCCTTCCAGAGTGCTAGGATTACAAGTGTGAGCCACTACACCCACCCCCCACTATGCCATTTTAGGAGAAAGAACTCTGCAGTCAGACTACTTAGGTTGGAACCCCAATATAAATAAATACTAGCTATGGGATTGCTTAACCTCTTAGAATTTGTTCTGCTAAAATATGGGGGAGGGGTGATAACAGTACCAACCTAATAAGGTTGCTCTGAGAATTAAACATTTCATGTAAAGTGCTTAAAAAGTGCCTGGCACTGGGTGGTGCCTATGGCTCATCGAGTAGGGCACCAGCCCCATATACCGAAGGTGGCGGGTTCAAACCTGGCCCCAGCCAAACTACAACAAAAAAATAGCCGGGCGTTGTGGTGGGCGTCTGTAGTCCCAGCTACTGGGGAGTCTGAGGCAAGAGAATCGCCCAAACCCAGGAATTGGAGGTTGCTGTGAGCTGTGTGACGCCACAGCATTCTACCGAGGGTGATAAAGGGAAACTCCATCTCTACAGAAAAAAAAAAAAAGTGCCTGGCACATGGCGGCACCTGTGGCTCATAGAGTAGGGCGCCTGCCCCATATACCAAGGGTGGCGGGTTCAAACCTGCAAAACAAAAAAATAGCTGGGTGTTGTGGCAGGCATCTGTAGTCCCAGCTTCTCGGGAGGCTGAAGCAAGAGAATCACCTAAGCCCAAGAGTTGGAGGTTGCTGTGAGCTGTGTGATGCCATGGCGCTCTACCAAGGGCGATAAAGTGAGACTCTGTCTCTACAAAAAAGAAAAAAAAAAGTGCCTGGCACAGAACAAGTACAGTAATAAGCCACATAACAATGTTGTGGTCAAAACCACACCACATATTTGACCATGGTCCCATAATGGAACCAAAAAATTCCTATTGTTTTGTGATATCTTGATGATTCTGACCCTATGCAAGCCCAGGCTAATGTGTGTTTGTGTCTTAATTTTTTTTTTTTTTTGAGACAGAGCCTCAAGCTGTCACCCTGGATAGAGTGCCGTAGCATCACAGCTCACAGCAACCTCCAATTCCTGGGCTCAAGTGAGTCTCCTGCCTCTGCCTCCCAAGTAGCTGGGACTACAGGCACCCGCTACAACGCCAGGCCATTTTTTGGTTGTAGCTGTCATTGTTGTTTCACAGGCCTGGGCTGGATTCGAACCTGCCAGCTCAGGTGTACGTGGCTGGCGCCTTAGCCCACTGAGCCACAGGAGCCGAGCCCGGTGTCTTAATTTTTAACAATAAGTTTAAAAAGTAAAAAAAAAAAAAAAAAAAATTAATAGAAAAAAGCTTATAGAATAAGGATATAAAGAAAATTTTTTTTTCGCAACTGGATGTGTTTAAAGTGTTATTACAAAAAAGCCAAAAAAGGGCGGTGCCTGTGGCTCAAGGGAGTAGGGTGCCAGCCCTACAAGACAGAGGTGGTGGGTTCAAACCCAGCCCCGGCCAAACCGCAAAAAAAAAAAAAAAAAAAAAGTAAAAAAGTTAAAAAAAAAATCAAAACATGTATAAATATACAGCAAGCTAAAGTTGATTTATTACTGAAGAAAAAACTTTTTTTATAAATTTAGTGCAGTCTGTAATACAGTGTTTATAAAGTCTACAATACTGTACAGCAGTATGTTAGGCCTTAACATTCATTCACTGACTTAATCCAGGGCAACTTCCTGTCCTGCAAGTTCATGGTAAGTACCCTATACAGCTTTATCATTACCATATATTTGATGTACCTTTCTATGTTTAGATACACAGTTGCTTACCATTATGTTTCAACTGCCAACAGCATTCAGTATGGTAACGTGGTTAACAGGTTAGTAGCCTATAAGCAATAGGCCATTCCATATAGCCTAGGTGTACAGTAGGCTCTACTATCTTAATTTGTATAATTACATTCTCTGATGTTTGCATAACAATGAAATCACCTAAAGAAGCATTTCTCAGGCTTAGCACCTGTGTTTCAACCGGCTAAGGCACCAGCCACATACACCTGAGCTGGTGGGTTCAAATCTAGCCTGGTCCCACCAAACAACAACAATGGCTGCAACCAAAAAATGGCCGCGCATTGTGGCTCCCAGCTACTTGGGAGGCGGAGGCAGGATACTCATTTGAGCCCAGGAATTGGAGGTTGCTGTGAGCTGTGATGCCACGACACTCTACCCAGGATGACAGCTTGAGGCTCTGTCTCAAAAAAAAAAAAAGAAGAAGCATTTCTCAGACTATATTAGTACTTCTATCACTGAGTGACACATGACTATATTTGACAATGGTAGCTTTTTCTTTTTCTTTTTCTTTTTGTAGAGACAGAGTCTCACTTTATCACCCTCGGTAGAGTGCCTTGGCGTCACACAGCACACAGCAACCTCCAACTCCTGAGTTTAGGCGATTCTCTTGCCTCAGCCTCCTGAGTAGCTGGGACTACAGGTACCCGCCACAACGCCCGGCTATTTTTCTGTTTGGCAGTTCGGCTGAAGCCGGGTTTGAACCCGCCACCTTCAGTATATGGGGCCAGCACCCTACTCAATAAGCCATAGGCGCCGCCCTTTTTTTTTTTTTGAGACAGAGCCTCAAGCTGTCGGCCTGGGTAGAGTGTCATGGCATCATAGCTCACAGCAACCTCCAATTCCTGGGCTCAAATGAGTCTCCTGCCTCCGCCTCCCAAGTAACTGGAACTACAGGCACCAGCCACAATGCCCGGTCATTTTTTGGTTGCAGCTGTCATTGTTCTTTGGCGGGTCAGGGCTGGATTTGAACCCACCAGCTCAGGTGTACGTGGCTGGCGCCTTAGCTGCTTGAGCCATAGGCACGGAGCCAAAATAGCTTTTTCGATGGGATGATGAAACTGCAAATTACATATCTGTTATAAAAAACTATATATATGTACACAAAGTCTGACAATTAAGTTCATGAACTTGCACTGTGTACTTACGTTGGCAGTAACTATAAAAACAACTCTGTGAGGTCTCATAACCTTGGTACACGTGCATCAGTATCTCAGCTGTATTTGTGTTGATATATGGCATTCAATATTGCTGTTGCATGTTATGTATGCTATTTGACAGCTCTAAAGGTCATTCCAGAAAAAGAGTTCCAAAATTGCACTGAAGAGAGAACTAGGAGCTGACATCAGTGCATAGCTTCCCAAAGGGAGTATTCAGAAGGTGACTATGATGATATTCAGCAATGAAATACACAGCACTTTTTTCTAGGAAGAGTTCATGAACTTGGCTAGGTGCTATGGCTCAAACAGCTAAAGGTGCCAGCCACGTATACCTGAGCTGGTGGGTTCAAATCCAGCCCGGGCCCGCCAAACAACAATGAAGGCAGCAACCAAAAAATGTCCGGGTGTTGTGGTGGGCGCCTATAGTTCCAGCTACTTGGGAGGCAGAGACAGGAGACTCATTTGAGCCCAGGAATTGGAGGTTGCTGTGAGCTGTGATGCTACAGCACTCTATCCAGGGTGACAGCTTGAGGCTCTGTCTCAAAAAAAAAAAAAAGGTTCTGCGCCTGTGGCTCAACGGGCTAAGGTGTCAGCCACGTACACCTGAGCTGGCGGGTTCGAACCCAGCCCGGGCTCACCAAACAACGACAGCTGCAACCAAAAAAAAAAAAAAAAATGGCCAGGCGTTGTGGCGGGCGCCTGTAGTCCCAGCTACTTGGGAGGCAGAGGCAAGAGACTCGCTTGAGCCCAGGAATTGGAGGTTGCTGTGAGCTGTGATGCCACAGCACTCTTTCCAGGGTGATAGCTTGAGGCTCTGTCTCAAAAAAAAGAAAAAAAAAAGAGTTCATGAACTTAATTGACAGACCTCATACAATGACAGCTCTGATGGCCATTGCAGAAAAAGAGGTTTATAATTACTTTCAAGAGTAGACTAGGAGGCTAGTGTAGGTGCCTAGCTTCCCAAGCGGAGTAACTTGAAGGTGACTATAATGATTCAGCAGTGAGGTACATAGTACTTTTTCTAGGACAAGTTCGTAAAACACATAGATCTTGTGTGTGCATGTGCCCATGTGTGTATTTTTTTTAACATATTCCACACAAAAATAACTGGCATAAAAACTATGAAAGTTGCTATGGAAATTACATTGGGGAATTAGGCATTCCCAAGTTGATGATGGTGGCTCAGTGCCTGTGGCTCAACGGGTTAAGGTGCCAGCCACGTACACCTGAGCTGGCGGGTTCAAATCCAGCCCGGCACGCCAAACAACAATGGCAGCTGCAACCAAAAAATGGCCAGGCGTTGTGGCGGGTGCCTGTAGTCCCAGCTACTTGGGAGGCGCAGGCAAGAGACTCGCTTGAGCCCAGGAATTGGAGGTTGCTGTGAGCTGTGATGCCATAGCACTCTCTGCAGGGTGACAGCTTGAGGCTCTGTCTTAAAAAAAAACAAACAAAAAGAAACCCCAAACCAAGTTGATGATGGGACAAGAAAGGTACAGAGGGTCTTTATCTGACACAAGCAATCTATGTAACCTGGTTCTTTATACCCTCAATGAATCCCCAACAATAAAAAAGAAAGGTATGGCAGTGGCCCTTTTCATGTTAATGTGCCCATCAGAAAGAAACAGAGAGAACCAGAAGCAGGAAGGGCCCCAACCTTCTGCAGATGACTAAAGACACTATGGTTGGGGGGGGGGGGCGGCACCTGTGGCTCAGTGAGTAGGACGCTGGCCCCGTGTACCGAGGGTGGCAAGTTCAAGCCTAGCCCAGGCCAAACTGCAACAAATGGCTGGGCATCTTGGCGGGCACCTGTAGTCCCTACTCAGGAGGCTGAGGCAAGGGAATCGCCTAAGCTCAAGAGCTGGCGGTTGCTGAGCTGTGACGCCACGGCACTCTACCGAGGGCAACAGATTGAGACTCTGTCTCTAAAAAAAAGAAAGAAACTATGGTTGGGGTTTCTACTTTCTAGGAGCAGAAGAGTGAAAAGGCAGAAAGGGAAGGAAGAACATTAGCCCCATTTTCCTCTTTCTCTTCCATTGCACTGATCTCTAGGTAACTACAACAGATGAATATTCAGAGCAATGTTATTCATAATAGCTAAAAAGTGGGAAAAAAAATATTCATAGATAAAATGTGATATATCCATACAACAGAATATCATTCAGCCATAAAAAGAAATAAAGTACTGATACATTCTAGCTACAACGTGAGTTAACTGTGAAAACACTGTGCTAAGTGAAAGAAACCAGTCGCAAAAGACCACATTCAGTGTTATATGATTCCATTTATGTGTAATGTCCAGAACAGGCAAATTTATGGAGACAGAAAGTAGATTAGTAGGGGGAGGAGAACAGACAGTGCCCGCTAATGTGTATAGGATGTTGAAATATAGTTCTAGGCTCGGTGCCTGTGGCTCAACAGGCTAAGGCACCAGCCATGTACACCTAAGGTGGTGGGTTCGAATCCAGCCCAAGCCCACCAAACAACACTGACGGCTACAACCAAAAAATGGCTGGCTGTTGTGGAGGGCGCCTGTAATCCCAGCTACTTGGGAGGCGGAGGCAAGAGATTCGCTTGAGTCCAGGAATTGGAGGTTGCTGTGAGCTGTGATGCCACGGCAGTCTGTCCAGGGTGACAGCTTGAGGCTCTGCCTCAAAAAGATAATGACTAGAGGGAGGCAGCACCTATGGCTCATCGAGTAAGGCGCCGGCCCCATGTACCAAGGGTGGCGGGTTCAAATCCGATCCGGCCAAACTGCAACAACGATAAAAAATAGCTGGGCGTCATGGTGGCTGCCTATAGTCCCAACTACTCGGGAGGCTGAGGCAAGATAATCGCCTAAGCCCAGGAGTTGGAGGTTGCTATGAGCTGTGTGACAACATGACACTCTACTGAGGGTGATAAAGTGAGACTCTTGTCTCTACAAATAAATAAATAAATAAATAAATAAATAAATAAATAAATAAATAAAATGACTAGAGGCCAAGTGCAGTGACTCAAGCCTGTAATCCTAGTACTCTGGGAGGTCAACATGGGTGGATTGCCTGAGCTCACAAGTTTAAGACCAGCCTGAGCCAGAGTGAGACCTTACCTCTAAAAATAGCTGGGCATTGTGGGAGGCACCTGTAGTCCCTGCTACTTGGGAGGATGAGGCAAGAGAATCATTTCAGCTGAAGAGTTGAGGTTACTGTGATCTATGACACTACAGCACTCAACTGAGGGTGACAAAGTGAAACTTTGTCTCAAAAATTAAAAAAATGATAATAAAATGAAAGAGTTCAAGACCTGCCTGAGCAAGAGCAAGACCTCGTCTTTACTGAAAATAGAAAAACTAGCCAGGCATTGTGGCGAGCACCTGTAGTGACGCCAGGGCACTCTATCCAGGGTAATAGAGTGAGACTTTTTTTTTTTTTTTTTTTGAGACAGAGCCTCAAGCTGTCACCCTGGACAGACTGCCGTGGCATCACAGCTCACAGCAACCTCCAATTCCTGGGCTCAAGTGAGTCTCTTGCCTCCACCTCCCAAGTAGCTGGGACTACAGGCGCCCCGCCACAACGCCCGGCCATTTCTTGGTTGCAGTCGTCATTGTTGTTTTGCAGCCCGGGCTGGATTCAAACCCGCCAGCTCAGGTGTACGTGGCTGGCGCCTTAGCCGTTGAGCCATAGGCGCTGAGCCAATAGAGTGAGACTTTGTCTCAAAAAATTAAAACGGGGCTTGGCACCAGTAGCACAGTGGTTACAGCACCAGCCACACGCACTGAGGCTGCTGGGTTCAAACCCAGCCTGAGCCAGTTACACAACAATGACAGCTGCAACAACAAAAATAGCTAGGTGTCGTGGTACGTGCCTATAGTCCTACGAGGCTGAGGCAAGAGAATCGCTTGAGCCCAAGAGTTTGAGGTTGCTGTGAGCTGTGACACCATTGCACTCTACCGAGCACGCCATAGTGAGACTCTGTCTCAAAAAATAAAAATTAGGAAAAAAAATAAAAATAAAAATTAGGGCAGCGCCTGGAGCTCAAAGGTATAGGGCGCCAACCCTATATGCCAGAGGTGGCAGTTTCAAACCCAGCCCTGGCCAAAAACTGCAAAAAATAAAAATATAATAATAATAATAAATAAAATAAAATAAATAAATAAAACTTAAATAAAAATAAAAATGCGCTTGGTGCCACAACTCAGTGAGTAGGGTGCCGGCCACTTATGCTGAGGCTGGTGGGTTTGAGCCCAGCCTGAGCCTGTTGAACAACAATGACAAATGCAACCAAAACAATAGCTGGGCATTGTGGTGGGTACCTGTAGTCCCAGCTACTGGGGAGGCTGAGGCAAGAGAATCATTTAAGACCAAGAATTTGAGGTTACTGTGAGCTGTGACGCCACAGCACTCTACCAAGGGTGACATAGTGAGACACTATCTCTAAATAAATAAATAAATAAATAAATAATTATGACTAGAAGGCAGTTATTGATTATTATGATATATTTTGTCTTTTTGCAGTTTTTTTCCCCTGGGGCTGGGTTTGAACCTGACACTTCCAGTATATGGGGCTGATGCCCTACTCCTTTGAGCCGCAAGCACCACCCGGCAGTTAGTTATTAAAGATGGTACTAGCTCAGCGCTTGTACTGGCTAGGATGCCAGTCACATATACCAGAGCTGGGAGGTTCAAATCCAGCATGGGTCTACCAAACAACGACAACTACAACCAAAAAATAGATAGGCGTTGTGGCGAGAGCCTGTAGTCCCAACTACTTAGGAGGTTGAGGCAAGAGAACCACTTAAGGCCAAGAGTTTGAAGTTGCTGTGAGCTATAATACCACAGCACTGTACCCAGTGTGACAACTTGAGACTCTGTATCAAAAAAAAAAAAAAAAAAGATGGTACTGGGGGCCGGGCATGGTGGCTCACGCCTGTGATCCTAGCACTTGGAACGCTAAGGTAGATGGATTGCCTGAGCTCATGGGTTCGAGACCAGTCTGAGCCAGAGCGAGACCTTGACTCTAAAAACAGCCAGGGGTTGTGGTGGGTGGCTGTAGTCCCAGCTATTTGGGAGGCTGAGGCAAAAGAATACCTTGAGCCCAAGAGTTGTAGGTTGCTGTGAGCTATGATTGCATAACAATCTACTGAAGGTAACAAAATGAGACTCTGTCTCAAAAAAAAAAAAAATAGGATAGTACTGGGAACTGTATGTAATATAAAGCATAAATATATGTATGTGTGTGGCAGGGGTGGATGGCCAAAAAGCAGGATAGGGTGGCAACAAGAACAACACCCAAAAAAGAGCTCTAACTTGGCCCTGTATTTCCTTTACAAAAATGATACCAAAACATTAACTTGGATATATCTTCCAGAAGATACTAGAAAACCCTTGCCCACCCCAACTGGTCTAGCATTGTTATAAATTCCCATGCAACAAGATCTCTTCCAAGGCACTTACCCAGCTGGGTATGCAACTAAACCTGATCGGGGATCACAAGCAAGTCCTCTGCCTCCAGATACTGTTATTCCCAACACCTTCTCCAAGGTTACCTGTTACAGAAAGACAGAGAAGTGACAGTGGGTTAGGAAATCAAGTGCTGAAGGTACCTGGGACCATCCTGCAGCACTGACTACTTTCCAGATAGCCTTGTCTTGGGGAGAAAAGAGCTATGACAGGTTTTATTCTGGCTACAGGTCTCTTGGTCAGATGAGAAAAAGATAAGGTCTCAGTCTGCTGGTACCACAGGAAAGAAAAGCAACTGGTTAAAGCATAGCTAAGGGCCACAGAACAACTAATTCCCCCAATCTAAGAAGGTAATACTTATAAGATAGGGTCTGGGGTCCTCAGACTGGACTTTTGGTTCTCCGAGACTTGGAGAAGGTCATTGATCTTCATGCTTTGTCAGGCATGAAGGAAAGGCACTCTGACCTACCAAGACCTAAAAGAATGTTAGGTATCAATTAGGTGACTCATAATATCCTTGACCTTTGCAAGGTCTTTGGGTTCCACCTCCCAGATGTCTGCCAATTCATACAGACAAGGAGGAGGAAACATGTGTGTTTTACAAAGCACAGATGGTCAGAGTACTCTAATTGTTTTTTTCTGTAGAGACAGAGTCTCACTTTACCGCCCTTGGTAGAGTGCCGTGGCGTCACACTGCTCATAGCAACCTCCAACTCCTGGGCTTAGGCGATTCTCTTGCCTCAGCCTCCTGAGTAGCTGGGACTACAGGCGCCCGCCACAACGCCCGGCTATTTTTCTGTTTTGCAGTTTGGCCGAGGCTGGGTTTGAACCCGCCACCTTCAGCATATGGGGCCGACGCCCTACTCACTGAGCCACAGGTGCCGCCCTCTAATTGTTATTATTAAGAGACAACTCCCAGCTCAGCACCTGTGGCTCAACGGGCTAAGGCGCCAGCCACATACACCTGAACTGGCGGGTTCAAATCCAGCCTGGGCCCGCCAAACAACAATGACCGCTACAACCAAAAAATGGCCGGGGGTGGCACCTGTGGCTCAAAGGAGTAGGGCGCCAGCCCCATATGCTGGAGGTGGTGGGTTCAAACCCAGCCTCTGTCAAAAAAAAAAAAAAAAATGGCCAGGCATTGTGGCGGGCGCCTGTAGTCCCAGCTACTTGGGAGGCAGAGGCAGGACACTCGCTTGAGCTCAGGAATTGGAGGTTGCTGTGAGCTGTGATGCCACAGCACTCTATCCAGCGGGACAGCTTGAGGCTCTGTCTCAAAAAAAAAAAAGGGACAACTCCCACAGAGATGAAAGGGAAACATATAAAGTCTTTAAAGATTCTGAGAGCACATGGCCATAGAGGACAGCTACTCAGGAGGCTGAGGCAAGAGAATCACCTAAGCCCAGGAGTTGGAGGTTGCTGTGAGCTGTGACACCACAGCAGCTCTACCAAGGGTGACAAAGTGAGACTCTGTCTCAAAAAAATAAAAATAAATAAATAAATAAATAAAAGAAGACATTCATCACTCTCATCATCAATACTACTAGTTACCTCACACTGTCTGCAGCCCCAAGAACCCACATCGAACTAACCTAAAATTAATTCACCAGTCTTTCTGCTACATGATGCCAAGTAAGATTGAGACTTCCCTAAAAACCTCTTGCTTGTCATTCCACCTCGCCCTCGGCTACAGAACATCTTGCTTGTTGCTCCAGGTCCAGTCACCTCCAGTGCTGCATGTACTTTCTGCGCTGTCCCTGCTCAGGGATATCCTTGGTCACCCTTGGTACAGAAAGCAGGGCTTCTGAATGCATTATGAATGCAGAATGACCATGCAAACAGGCCAGACAATACTCTGCTATAAAAACTCTGACTGGAGAGTCTCAGAGACCCTTGTGATCATACTTGTGGCTGAGTGATCTACACCTAATCCAGGGCAATTTCTTGATAGGGGAAGCCCAGAATCAATTAGGATAGTTATAGGAGCTCTCCTTCTTTCTTACTGTCTTATTAATGACCAACCGGAGAATTGAAGGTGCTCCTAGAAGGCCTGTTTAAAATCTTATCTCTGAGGACGATTTTTAGTTTGAATTAGGTTGGAAGGCAGCCAAAGATCAAAGTAAGTCTCATGGGACATTACAGCTAACACCTACTTCACAGAGATGTCTCTGAGGGTCATTGTGCTTCTTGAGGATGCAGACAAGGAATTCCAACATGTGTCTACACACTGGCAGTTTAGATACATAATACCAACCCACAGGTGCCTGGCAAGTGCCAAACTCGCCAACTATCCTTTTTTTTCTTTCTTTCTTTCTTTTTTTTTTTAGAGACAGAGTTTTACTTTATTGTCCTCGGTAGAGTGCCATGACGTCACAGCTCACAGCAACTTCCAACTCCTGGGCTTAGGCGATTCTCTTGCTTTAGCCTCCCAAGTAGCTGGGATCACAGGCACCTGCCACAACACCCGGCTATTTTTTTGTTGCAGTTTGGTCAGGGCTGGGTTTGAACCCACCACCCTCAGTATATGGGGTCAGCATCCTACCCACTGAGCCACAGGTGCCACTCCCCTTTTATTAATTAATTAATTTTTTTGAGACAGAGTCTTACTCTGTCACCCTGGATAGAGCGCTGTGGCGTCATAGCTCATAGCAACCTCAAATTTTGTGCCTCAAGAGATTCTCTTGCCTAAGTCTCCCAAGTAGCTGAGACTATAGGCATCAGACACAATGCCCGGCTAATTTTTAGAGAGGGGATTTCACTCTTGTTCAGGTCGGGTTTCCAACTCCTAAGCTCAGGTGATCCACTGGCCTCAGCCTCTCAGAGTGCTGGGATTATAGGCAAGTGTGAGGCACCAGCCCCTCCCCCCCACCTCCTTTTTGTTTTTGTTTTAAAGATACAGTCCCATAGCAGGGCGTAGTGGTGGGTGCCTGTAGTCCCAGCTACTCTGGAGGCTGAGGCAAGAGAATCGCCTAAGCCCAGGAGTTGGAGGTTGCTGTGTGCTGTGTGAGCACTCTACTGAGGGTGAGAAAGTGAGACTCTGTCTATACAAAAAAAAAAAAAAAAAAAAAAAAAGATACAGTCTCAGTACCACATGGTGGCTCACATCTGTAACCTGATCCTCCAGCATCCAGTCACTAGCCATTGACTACCAAGCACAAAATCATCCTAGGGAAGTCTAGGGGGTACTCAGTTCTAGTTACCATGCCCTCATCCTGGCATTGTGCCTTTAACTATTTAAAGGAAGGTATTCAGCACCATTCCTGCTATACCTGCTGCCTACTGCAGCAGAGAGAAAAAAGAGCCCTCCTCTAGCATTACCCACATAGATGGGTAAGGTCACAAAATCAAATGTAGTGAACTAAAAGGCTGCTCGACTTTTATTCTCTTCAAGTTAATTTGATTTAAGGGAAATCCTTCGGATTCAAATTTGCAATGATCACTTCTGCCCCTTAAGCTTTAGTGTTGGTTCCCAAGAATTGGACTAAGTCAGTTGGTTCTCAGCTGCCTTTCCTTTTTTTTTTTTTGAGACAGAGCCTCAAGCTGTCACCCTGGATAGAGTGCCATGGCATCACAGCTCACAGCAACCTCCAATTCCTGGGCTCAAGCGAGTCTCCTGCCTCCGCCTCCCAAGTAGCTGGGACCACAGGCACCTGCCACAACGCCTGGCTATATTTTGGTTGCTGCCATCATTGTTGTTTGGCGGGCCGGGGCTGGATTCGAACCTGCCAGCTCAGGTGTACGTGGCTGGCGCCTTACCCTGTTGAACCACAGGTACCGAGCCGCTGCCTTTCCTTTTAACAGGAATTTGGGTAGGTGTTTTGTAGGCAGATGATCCAGTTCCACAGAGAATTCTTTTTTTGTTTTTTTGAGACAGAGACTCACTTTGTTGCCCCAGGCTAGAGTGCCATAGAATGAACATAGTCTACCACAACAACTAACTCCTGGGCTCAAGCAATCCTTCTGCCTTCGCCTCCCCAGTGGCTGGGACTATAGGCACCTGCCATGTTGCCCAGCTAATTTCTCCCTCTCTCTTTTTGTTTTTTCACTTGAGACAGGGTCTCACTCTTGCTCAGGCTGGTCTCAAACTCCTGAGCTCAAGGGATCTTCCTGCCTCAGCCTCCCAGCGTGCTAGGATTACAAGCTTGAGCCAACAAGACCAACCAACACAGAGAATTAATTCTGAAACTAGCCTGGACTTTTCCACAGCAATCTAAAGTAGGAAGGAAGCATGAGTTACTGAGACCCTAAAGACAAGAATTTCTCCAACTTTTTTTTTGAAACTGAGTCTCACTCTGTGACCTTGGTAGACTGCAGTGGTAGCATAGCATACAACAACCTCAAATTCCTAGGCTCCACTCCGCTCGGCTCGGCGCCTGTGGCTTAAGCAGCTAAGGCACCAGCCACATACACCTGAGCTGGAGGGTTTGAATCTAGCCTGGACCTGCCAAACAACTGATGTTTGCAACAAAAAATAGCCCAGCGTTGTGGCGGGCGCCTATAGTCCCAGCTACTTGGGAGGCGGAGGCAGGAGAATCGCTTGAGCCCAGGAGTTGGAGGTTGCTGTGAGCTGTGATGCCACAGCACACTATCTAGAGGGACAGCTTGAGGCTCTGTCTCAAACAAACAAACAAACACGGTGGTGCCTGTGGCTCAGTCAGTAAGGCGCCAGTCCCATATACTGAGGATGGCAGGTTCAAACCCAGACCCAGCAGAACTGCAACAAAAAAATAGCCGGGCATCATGGCGAGTGCCTATGGTCCCAGCTACTCAGGAGGCTGAGGCAAGAGAGTCACCTAAGCCCAGGATTTGGAGGTTGCTGTGAGCTGTGTGATGCCACGGCACTCTACCGAGGGCGATAAAATAAGACTCTGTCTCTACAAAAAAAAAAAAAAGAAGGCTCGGCACCTGTGGCTCAACGGGCTAAGGCACCAGCCATGTACACCCGAGCTGGCAGATTCGAATCCAGCCCCAGCCCGCCAAACAACAATGAGGGCTGCAACCAAAAAAAAAAAAAAAAATAGCTGGGCGTTGTGGCAAGCGCCTGTAGTCCCACCTACTTGGGAGGCAGAGGCAAGAGACTCGCTTGAGCCCAGGAATTGGAGGTTGCTATGAGCTGTGATGTCACAGCACTCTATCCAGGGTGACAGCTTGAGGCTCTGTCTCAAAAAAAAAAAAA